>JAJAGP010000038.1:1071789-1212704 GCA_025084515.1 Ancistrus triradiatus | reverse complement strand
ACAACTACATCCGAAACAACCACAACTACAGAAAGCCTCACCACAACTACATCCGAAACAACCACAACTACAGAAAGCCCCACCACAACTACAACAGAAGCAACCACAACTACAGAAAGCCCCACCACAACTACATCCGAAGCAACAACAACTACAGAAAGCCCCACCACAACTACATCCGAAACAACTACAACTACATCCGAAACAACCACAACTACAGAAAGCCTCACCACAACTACATCCGAAACAACCACAACTACAGAAAGCCCCACCACAACTACAACAGAAGCAACCACAACTACAGAAAGCCCAACCACAACTACATCAGGTGCAAGCACAACAACCCAAGCTATTACTACCACGACTACCTATTCCACAAAACCACCTATTGAATGTGAAAACGGTGGAACCCCAAATCTTGAACTTGGTATCTGTTATTGCACCCCTGAGTTCACAGGAAAGCTTTGTGAGATAATCAAAAATGATGTCACAATTCCAGGTATGTTAAAGAATCATTCTTGTCATTTTTTTGTCAAATGTAATTTTAGATACTTCATATACAGTACTGTGCCAAAGTCTTAGGCCACCATTAGATTATATATATGATTGTTTAAGCAATGGTATAATGACCATATATAAATATTTTTTACAATCTTCAATTATCTTTATTAAAATACAACCAGAAATTACAGAAACGTTCTATGCAGTATTAAAAAACTAAAAAAATATCTTCCATAGGCTACAGTAGCAAGTATTTATTCTGACCTTCCCTTTACACATGAGCAATAGAAGCATCTGACAGCTTCATTAGGATGCAAAATTGACCCTTTTACAGCCTGAAGAAGATGGTTGAGGAATGATCTTTTTGGAAGGGCATCAGGAAAAAAAACAGTTTTTTGAATGGAGAACAGGGTGAAAAACCTAAGATTCTTCTAAAGCTCACAAAGATCAGAATGAAGATCAGTGGAAAAGAGTATTATGAAGTGATGGGTCCAGTTGTCAGCAAAGTGTTATATATGTTCATTATACCATTCCTGAAACAACAAATATAACCGTGGCTTAAAACTTTTGCACAGTACTGTAAGTTTGTTATTTTGTTTTGTTATCAGATCCACTTCTGTTCCACCTTTGACTTTGTAGACATACCGTAGACATACAATGAAATTACTTTATAATACTGCCGAATGTCATAAACAATTAAGGAACAATGTCCATTAGTAGCTGATTTTATATTAAAAATAAATATTTTCTGTTAATAGTCTGAAGGTAGAGTGTGCAGATAACTAAAGGTGACTGCAGCACAACTTAATGTTTCAACTTTCTTCCCTTTTTTTAGATGTTATTGAATTGTCAGCCAACGCTGAAGTAAAACTAAATGAATTATATATCCCTGAATACAATGATCCATCCTCTGATGAATATGTACAATTTGAACAAAATTTCAGAAATCAGGTGAGTTTTTATGTCTTTCCTATGACAACACTCTACTACCGGTACTTTCAAGGTAGTTCCAAAACATACATATTTCCACATCCTGAAATGTTTGAAACATGTAAGCAGATGTTTAGGATTGTACATAAAAGTTCCCTTTATAAACTGTAAGTGAAACTGTGAGTGAAACATTTATGTGAAACAGTTATGACAACTGACCTTAATTTAACTTTTTTTTTTGCAGATGACACCATTCTACAATAGCAGTATAACAAACTTCAAAAATATAGCAAACGTAATACTCAGGTATATTTTCTGATATTAACACAATTAAATTAAACACTAATATTAAAGGAAACATAGTTTTATAAATTAAAATATAAAACTGTAATCATTTAAAACAACTGTTTTTATATATGACAGTGAAGGAAGCGCTATTGTCACTCAAAGATGGAGCAGGTGGACTGAGAGACAACAGAATAAGTGAGTATCCAGGAACACAACCTCTCCATTCTTATGAGAAGTTCATAAAGGTTGAGCTTTCTTCTAAGAATATAAAAAATGAGATCACATTTTTATGGCATGGTTGTGCAGTAAAGACATTTTGGACTTATATTTTGTCAAATGATGTCCCCAGTGTTAATGTTATACATGATATTGTTCTGGAAGTGAAAAACAACAACGTCCCTGATCAAATTGACAAAGTCTTTGAAGATGTGTCAGCTGCCCTTATATCAGTTACAAACTGTTCCTCCTCAGCTGAAAGTAAGTTATAATACCATTTACAAATGAATAAATATAATATAAATATAAGATTAAGATATATATAATATAGATATATAATAAAATATTAATATTTTTTTGCTTCAGAATGCCCAAACTTTACAGTTACGGGATACTCTGTGAACCAAACTGACTCAGGTAACTTTATTCACATGTAGAACATGTCATTAAATACCGGCAAGAATGGCATAGATATTTATAACGGATACAGTATTTAAATGCACTTCATTAACCCTCATTACTCCTCCTCCTTTAGTTGATGTCTGTGCGAAAGTAATAGGAAAGCTTCCCACTGAATTCCATCAATACTTTGCTTCTGTCCCTGTGTTTGGCCAATATGCTTGTGTGAGCCCATGTCATCCTGATCATCCCGATTCAAAGACCTGCATGAACAAAGGGAGCTGTGAGCTTACCAAGGAAGGTCCATCCTGCTAGTGAGTATACTTTTCCATCTTCCTTCTTTGTATTTAAAAAATAATAAATGATCGATTTATGATTTACTCAAATTAAAAATCAGTATCATACTCATGTTCAAATTATTGTTAAAGTGAAAAGGGAGTTATAAACATTACAACAGTTGTAACAAAACCAGGTGGTGATTAAAGCTGTGGTATTTTGTGTGTTCAAGTTGTTCTCATACAGATGCAAATTGGTACCTTGGAAAAAAGTGCGGTTTCAAGGTTAATAAAATGGGCTTCTATGCTGGAATTGGAGTTTCTACTGGGGTTTTAATATTATTGATAGCAGTGCTTTCAGCTTATGTATTGATGAAAAAGAGAAAAGAAAAGAGGTAAGGAATTTGTTTTTAGATCTTGTATTTTTATATAGAAGACACATATGGGATACAGTACGAATATTATTTTGTATTTTTGTGTACATTGTTTTGTTTGCATGTCCTTGTGTGTACTTTTGTCAGATAATAAAGATAAATAGCGTTTTTAAAAAAAGCTTTATCATAACTTCCTCTCTGTGTCAAATTCTTCTATAGGTACAAAGACAATAGAGAAGCTCTTGCGCAACAGTGGTTAGAAGAGGACTTTGAATGGCCCTCACAACCAAGATCACAAACATCTCAATCAGGTACCCACAAGTGAAGTGCATCTTTTTTGTTCATTTTCTCACTGTTTCATTACTGGCTATGTCAACGTAATTGTTATGTTGCAGTTAATGATCCTGCATACACGTCTACAAACTTCTACAGCCAGCAGAACCCAGTTTATAGTTCACAATCATTTTCTTCCCGAGACAACATGTCCAATATTCCACTTCAACATCTGCCCAGAAATCATTCAGTAAGTACATAAATATCTATAGCCAATCCAATGGCACAAAAATATCTATAGCAGGTGTAAAGCAAGTGTATTTATTCTAAGTCTTGGTCACTGGAGCTTATGTAGCTCCTCAGTGGTAAAACAGATTAAGGACTGACACATACAGTTGGGCAAAAAAGTATTTAGTCAGCCACTGATTGTGCAAGTTCTTCTACTTTGAAAGATGAGAGAGGTCTGTAATTTTCATCATAGGTACACTTCAACTATGAGAGACAAAATGAGAAAAAAAATCCAGGACATTACATTGTAGGATTTTTAAAGAATTTAATTGTAAATCATGGTGGAAAATAAGTATTTGGTCACCCACAAACAAGCAAGATTTCTGGCTCTCACAGACCTGTAACTTCTTCTTTAAGAAGCTCTTCTGTCCTTCACTCGTTACCTGTATTAATGGCACCTGTTTTACCTCGTTATCTGTATAATAGAAACCTGTCCACAGCCACAAACTCAACCATGGCCAAGACCAAAGAGCTGTCGAAAGACACCAGGAAGAAAATTTAATCAGTGGCTGACCAAATACTTTTTTGCCCCACTATAAATCTACAACCCAAATTATGGAAACACCACATTTAGAGGATGTGTACTCAGATTTTTTTTTACTTTGGAGCAAATAAACGGATGTGACCCTATTATTTTAATACATGGCATATGTTTCCAGATCAAGCAGAGGAAAAAGTATGGAACCATTTTCTAGTTTCATTCATTCATTCATTCATTCATTCATTCATTCAGTTTCTTATCCGTTTAATCCTTGGTCAGGGTTTTGAGAAAGCTGGTGCCTAGCTGGTGACACAGGGTGCAAGGCAGGAGCAACCTTAGCCAATTTATCTAGACACATACACTCACACATACACACACTAAGAGCACTTTAGAAACTCCAGTTAATTTAACATGCATGTCTTTGGACTGTGGGAGGAAACCAGACTACCTGGAGTAAACCCACACAAACATGGGGAAGACATGCAGACTCAAAACAGAAAGAACCCATGCTGCTCCACTTGGGATCAAACCCTTGACCTTTTTGCTGTGAGGTGACAGTGCTAGCCACCAAGACACGCATCTCAAAAATATATACATGTACTGACCAAAAATGCAAATGAGTCTGCATGATTTTGCTAAATGAGTTGTTTATTGAAACAATGAAAAAGATTATAAAACCCCATCAAGAAGGAAATCCAACACAATCTATATAGAAGTGTGGTGATTCCATAATTTCTGTATTTTAATCCTTTTATTTACAGTGGTACTTGAAAGTTTGTGAACCCTTTATAATTTTCTATATTTCTGCATAAATATGACCTAAAACATCATCAGATTTTCACACAAGTCCTAAAAGTAGATAAAGAGAACCCAGTTAAACAAATGAAACAAAAATATTACACTTAGTCATTTATTTATTGCGGAAAATGATCCACTATTACATATTAATGAGTGGCAAAAGTATGTGAACCTCTAGGATTAGCAGTTAATTTGAAGGTGAAATTAGAGTCAGGTGATTTCAATCGATGGGATGACAATCAGGTGTGAGTGGGCACCCTGTTTTATTTAAAGAACAGGGATCTATCAAAGTCTGCTCTTCACAACACGTTTGTGGAAGTGTATCATGGCACGAACAAAGGAGATTTCTGAGCACGTCAGAAAAAGAGTTGTTGATGCTCATCAGGCTGGAAAAGGTTACAAAACCACTTCTAAAGAGTTTGGACTCCACCCATCCACAGTCAGACAGATTGTGTAGAAATGGAGGAAATTAAAGACCATTGTTACCTTCGACAGGAGTGGTCGACCAACAAATATCACTTCAAGAGCAAGGCGTGTAATAGTTCACAAAGGACCCCAGGGTAACTTCTAAGCACCTGAAGGCCTCTCTCACATTGGCTAATGTTAATTTTCATGAGTCCACCATCAGAAGAACATTGGACAATGGTGTGCATGGCAGGGTTGCAAGCATTGCTGCTCGTATGCAGTTTGCTAAAAATCACGTGGACAAGCCAGCAAGCTATTGGACGAATGTCTTGTGGACGGATGAGACCAAAATAGAACTTTTTGATTTTAAATAAAGCATTATGTTTGGTGAAAGGAAAACACTGCACTCCAGTAAAATAACCTTATTCCATCTGTGAAACATGGTGGTTGTAGTATCATGGTTTGGGCCTGTTTTGTTGCATCAGTTTGCCATCATTGATGGAACAATGAATTCGGAATTATAATGGCCAGTTATAATTTTAATTATAATAGAATGGCCAAGCCAAAGTCCTGACCTTAATCCAATCGAAATGTTGTGGAAGGACCTGAAGTGAGCAGCTAATGTGAGGAAACCCACCAATATCCCAGAGCTGAAGCTGTTCTGTACGGAGGAATGGGCTAAAATTCCTCTAACCCAGTGTGCAGGACTGACCAATAGTTACAGGAAACGTTTAGTTGCAGTTATTGCTGCACAGGGGGGTCACAGCAGATACTGAAAGCAAAGGTTCACATACTTTACCCACTCACTAATATGCAATATTGGATCATTTTCCTCGTGTCATTTGTTCAACTGGGTTCTCTTTATGTACATTTAGGACTTATATGAAAATCAGATGATGTTTTAGGTCATATTTATGCAGAAGTACAGAAAATTCTAAAGGGTTCACAAACTTTCAAGCACCACTGTAGGTCAGAAAAAAGGTGTGTCTTAAATTTAAACTCATCAATATTTGAAATGGATTTCACATTAAGAGAAAAAGTATTACACAGCTTTTGGCTAGCTAATAGAAATGCACAGACTTATACTTCAGACGAGAGAGTGGAACTCTCAGCATTTATTAATGGATAATATATTATTAGATAATACTTTATATTCTTGAAAGGAAGACAAAGATGAATTCAGAAAGATGCCACTGTTCAGAAAAGCCATTTTGGAATTATTAACGTCTTTGTCTTCTTTACTAGGTGAGAGACGGCGCTACATCTACTGGGCATGAAAGAGCTCACATTCACTAATGCTTGTGAAACAGATTGTTTTAGTATCCATTCCACTTTAAAATCTTAATAACACAGATGGTATCCTAACTGATTTCTGCATAAGGTACATAATTAAGAACTGTTATATGCCTTTAGAAGTGTGTAATTTGTATTTACCATGTTTTTTGTAGTTTTGGCTCACCGTTGTCATTTCAAATTCTATTCAATTCTTTATTTATTGCTTTATTTATTTTTCACTGAGGTGTTCAATACAACACATTGCCAGTATTTATCTATGGAGATTCTATGTATGTATGATTTTTAACATAAACCTATTAGTGATGAGTGTGACTGAAATAACTGATCTCTAATTTGAAGAACTGTTTACATAATTTTGGTCATTTAGCCTGTGTATCTATCTGTTTACTTTTCTATCTTTTGATATTGCACTTTCTGTAACGTATCATATTACACCTGTGTATTTGCATAAAACACCTACAAATTTAATGCAAAATGATTAGGCAAAAAACTGAATAAATGTAAAAGCATTCGCCTCCATGCACTTTATAGTAGTATACCATTAACCATGCTTCATGCTATCCAAACTCTCATGTAGTCAAGCAAATAAAGCTGAATACTTTATTAAAATTTCTTGTGTCTGTTTCAGAATTACATTTTTAGCACAGTAAAAACCAATTTCATTTTTGTTTCAGTTTGGAAAATGTCTACTGATGCACAGTCTACAGAGTAAACAAACTGACACATAAGAAAACAGCAGCTCTATCAGACGCACTATATTAGAATTAATTATTAAATCATAAGGTGAACCCAAAATAACCTCTGTGAAAATGAAAAACCCTGAGACAATGAAAAAAATAGTTTTGAATTAGCTTTGACTGTCTTGCCTATCAGTTTTTTTTGTTTTGTATTGTTTTTTTATTGCTTTGCTTTACTTGATGTTGACACTGGTATAAACTGGAATGTTAAAGTTCACAGCATATCAAATATTCACAAATATCACATTATTATTAAATTGGTGCATTATTCAATTAAGATTAATTAAAAGCATGAGAATAAACATTATATTAAAGTCTATAAAATGATGTTGTCTTTTTGTGGTTTACATTCAATGGGATTCAGTTTGTGAAGCAGAGTTGTCTAGCAAACAGAGAGAATACGGAAACAACTAAAGCCTCAAAAAAACATAAGATTGTGTTTGTTGTGGTTTGGTACGTGAATTGCGGATGCCCGAATGAAACTGCTGCAAAAGTATATCAATCAAAAGTACACTAAACCCACGAAACCTCATGCAATGTTCAATTTTTGTGAACTTTGACATGCCAAGTCACTTAGCCTTGTGAAATACATTTTTATAACATGATCCTGATATGATATAATGGTACATAAATCCAAGGTGGCCTGGTAGCGTACAGTAAGTCAAGAGGTTGAATTAAATGGTAGCCTATATAAATATATCTGTCATGTTCTTTTTTCCCATTTATAGGTTTGTTAGTGACTAGGTGGACAAACAGAGTTGATTCCAATACATTGCAATATACAAAACGTTTTATGTTTGTAGGATTCCATTTAATGTGTTTAAATTAATTGAATTAAATTGTGTCTAAATTAATCCAAAAGAGTAATCTTATCCAATTTGACTTTAAATATGAATTAACCAGATGTTTTTAACTTAATGATAACTTACCTGAAAAACTGATCTGAAGTTTTATATTACAAATAAATATTTTCTGTTAATAGTGTGAAGGCAGAGTGTGCAGATAGCTAAAGGTGACTGCTAAAGTGATTTAACACAACTTAATGTTTCAACTTTCTTCCCTTTTTTGAGATGCTATGGAAATGGCAGCCAATGCTGAAGTAAAACTAAATGAAGTACAGTGGTGTGAAGAAGTGTTTGCCCCCTTCCTGATTTCCTATTTTTTTGCATGTTTGTCACACTTGAGTGTTTCAGAACATCAAACCAATTTAAATATTAGTCAAAGACAACACAAGTAAACACAAAATGCAGTTTTTAAATGAAGATGTTTATTATTATAGGAGAAAAAAATCCAAACCTACATAGCCCTCTGTGACAAAGTGATTGCCCCCCTTGTTAAAACATAACTTAACTATGGTTTATCACACCATAGTTCACTGTCTCTAGCCACACCCAGGCCTGATTATTGCCACACATGTTCTCAATCAAGACATCACATAAATAGGACCTGCCCGACAAAGTGAAGTACACCAAAAGATCCTTAAAAGCTACACATCAAAGAAATTCAGGAACAATTGAGAAAGAAAGTAATTGAGATCTATCAATCTGAAAAGAGTTATAAAGCCATTTCTAAAGCTTTGGGACTCCAGCGTACCACAGTGAGAGCCATTATCCACAAATTACATGGAACAGTGGTGAACCTTCCCAGGAGTCGACCGCCAACCAAAATTACCCAAGAGCGCAGCGACGACTTATCCAAGAGGTCACAAAAGACCCCACAACAACATCCAAAGAACTGCAGGCCTCACTTGGCTCAGTTAACGTCAGTGTTCATGCCTCCACCATAAGAAAGATACTGAGCAAAAATGGCCTGCATGGCAGAGTTCCAAGATGAAAACCACTGCTGAGCAAAAAGAACATTAAAGCTTGTCTCAATTTTTCCAGAACACATCTTGATGATCCCAGAGACTTTTGGGAAAACACTGACGAGACAAAAGCTGAACTCTTTGGAAGGTGTGTGTCCCATTACATCTGGTATAAAAGTAACACAGCATTTCAGAAAAAGAACATTATACCAGCAGTAAAATATGGTGGTGGTAGTGTGATGGTCTGGGGCTGTTTTGCTGCTTCAGGACCTGGAAGACTTGCTGTGATAAATGCAACTATGAATTCTGCTGTCTACCAAAAAATCCTGAAGGAGAATGTTCGGCCTTCTGTTCGTGAGCTCAGCCTGAAAGTTGGGTTCTGCAGCAGGACAATTATCCAGAATACACCAGCAAGTCCACCTCTGAATGGCTGAAGAAAAACAAAATGAAGACTTTGGAGTGGAATAGTCAAAGTCCTGACCAAAGTCCTGACCAATAATAAGTTCCAAAAATAGAAGCCAATAATAAGGATAATAATAATACTAATAACGATAATACTAATAACAACAATAACAGTAAAAATGATAATAACAATAACAACTACAACAACAACAACAACAACAACAACACAAGCAATAAGGCAATACTCCCAGAATTAAGATATAATATACACAATAACAACCAAGGAGAAACACAGCTAACTGAAACCTGAGGAAGGAGAGGCTAACACCGGCCTGGAGAAGCTGCGGGAAGCTAACGTCGACCTGGAGAAGCTACAGGGAGCTAATGCCGGCTTGGAGAAGCTACAGGGAGCTAACACCGGCTTGGAGAGGCAATGGGAAACTAATGCCGGCCTGAAGAAACTACAGGAAGCTAACACCGGCCTTAAGAAGATACGGGGAGCTAATGCCGGCCTGGGGAAGCTAAACCCCGGAGTACAGCAGAAAAACGACAATTTATGAACCAGGCGGAACCACACAGGCGTTTCTAGGTGAGAACCGCAAGCGCAAGAATCCAGTGGACGAAACCGCATCAAAAAGGGTAATCCAGCGCAAGGAGGAAAATAGCCAAAGGATAATCCAATGGGGCAAAACTGCAACAAAAGATGATCCAGCGGTGATGGAGGTAAGGCAAAAGTAAATCCAGCAAATCCAAACTGAGGTAATGCTCCTGCAACACGTTGGGGAGAGCGTTCGGCATAAGTAGCGTCCGTAATAAAAAGCAAAACGCGTTTCAGGTGCGTCCACAGCCATCTTCCCTGTGAACGGGATTGTGGGCGATGTAGTCTGTCCTCATCCACGGAGGCGAAATCCTGCTTCAGCCACATAACAGTGGCATGACCTTAAAAAAGCTGTTCATGCTCAAGAACCCTCCAATGTGGCTGAATTACAACAACTATGCAAAGATGAGTGGGTTACAATTCCTCCACAATGCTGTAAAAGACTCATTGCAAGTTGTTGCTGCTAAGGGTGGCCAAACCAGTTATTAGGTTTAGGAGGCAATCATTTTCTCACACAGGGCCATGTAGGTTTGGAATTTTTTCTCCCTTAATGATAAACACCTTCATTTAAAAACTGCATTTTGTGTTTATTTGTGTTGTCTTTGACTAATATTTAAATGGGTTTGATGTTCCGAAACACTTAAGTGTGACAAACATGCACAAAAATAGGATATCAGGAAGAGGGCAAACACTTTTTCACACCACTGTATATCTCCCTGACTACAATAATTAATCCTCTTATAAATATTACAATTTGTACAAAATTTAAGAAATCAGGTGCGTTTTTATGCCTTTCCTATGACAACACTCTACTACCAGTACTTTCAAGGTAGTTCCAAAACATACATACTTCAGCACATCCTGAAATGTTACAAACATGTAAGCAGATGTTTAGGATTGTACATAAAAGTTACCTTTATAAACTGTAAGTGAAACTGTGAGTGAAACATTAGTTATGCAGTTATGATAACTGACTTTAATTAGAGAAAACTCTTACAACAGAATAAGTGAGTATCCAGGAACACAACCTCTCCATTGTTATGAGAAGTTCAAAAAGGCTGAGCTTTCTTCTAAGAATATAAAAGATGAGATCACTTTTTTATGGCATGGTTGTGCAGTAAAGACTTATATTTTGTCAAATGATGTCCCCAGTGTTAATGTTAAACATGATATTGTTCTGGAAGTGGAAAACAACAACGTCCTTGATAAACTTAACAAAGTCTTTAAAGATTTGTCAACTGCCCTTACATCAGTTACAAACTGTTCCTCCTCAGTTGAAAGCAAGTTATAATACCATTTACAAATGAATAAATATAATACAAATATAATATTAAGATATATAATAAAATATTTATATTTCTTTGCTTCAAAATGCCCAAACTTTACTGTTATGGGCTACTCTGTGAACGAAACTGAACTGGCTGACTCAGGTAACTTTGTTCACGTTTAGAATATGTCATTATATACTGGCAAGAATGGCATAGATATACCCTAAATTATAATAGGAAATAAAAATTTGTCTTTAAACTCCGGATGTTGCTGCAATAAACAGCCGATCACCTCAACAGTCAAGCAACGCTTAAGTAAAGAACTTACATACTTTTGCCACCACAGATGACATTCTACAGGATAGATCTCATTTTGTTTAAGAGTCATAAAGTTCATATTACAGTGCATTGCTGCTTTGATAAATGAAAGGTATGCAAATTGGTTAATAAATCAAACCACATTATGGGTATGGACTGGGCAACTGATTTAGACTGGATTACTCTTTTACAACTTTAACAAGTATGGGGTCAATTATCTTTATAATCCAATCCTTAAGCAGCTACTTAGAGGAGCCAACAGTTGTTAAGTGTAACCACAACTTCCAAAGAAATGTTATATTTCAATAATATATCAGATTAATCTGAAGCCCATCTACGCACCTGTGCTTATTGGAATGGAAATGTTCATGGACTATCAGGATACACTTCTCCTGACCATGATAAACATAGAAGTACAGTGGTGCTTGAAAGTTTGTGAACCCTTTAGAATTTTCTATGTATCTGCATAAATATGACCTAAAACATCATCAGATTTTCACACAGGTCCTAAAAGTAGATAAAGAGAACCCAGTTAAACAAATGAGACAAAAATATTATATTTGGTCATTTATTTATTGAGGAAAATTATCCAATATTACATTTTAGTGAGTGGCAAAAGTATGTGAACATCTAGGATTAGCAGTTAATTTGAAGGTGGAATTAGAGTCAGGTGATTTCAATCAATGGGATGACAATCAGGTGTGAGTGGGCACCCTGTTTTATTTAAAGAACAGGGATCTATCAAAGTCTGCTCTTCACAGCACGAACAAAGGAGATTTCTGAGGACCTCAGAAAAAGAGTTGTTGATGCCCATTAGGCTGGAAAAGGTTACAAAACCATCTCTAAAGAGACCATTGTTACCCTCCACCATACTGAACGCAAAGGCTCACATACTTTTGCCACTCACTAATATGTAATATTGGATAATTTTCGTCAATACATAAATGACCAAGTGTAATATTTTGTCTCATTTGTTTAGCTGGGTTCTCTTTATTTACTTTTAGGACTTATGTGAAAATCTGATGTTGTTTTAGGTCATATTTATGCATAAATATCGAAAATCCTAAAGGGTTCACAAACTTTCAAGCCCCACTGTAATTGCCTGTTGGAAGAAAAAGTAATATTTCACTATCTTAGCATAATGACAGGATGTGGATTTATGAGCACACTGACATGGCACTTTTGTTTTTGTACCTTTTCCAGAAAGTAGAAGACAAATTCTGATTCATGAACATGTAAAACATTTCCAGTTCATAAAGATGCATATCATTACATTTCTGTCTCTTTAACTGATTAATTTGACATGACGAGAAAATGTAAGGTGTTAAGTGTAAACACAACATCCAAAGAGGTTTATATTTCAATAATATATCAGATTAAACCGAAGCCCGTCTACGCACTGGTGCTTACTGGAACGGAAATGTTCATGGACTGTCAGCATACACTTCTCCTGACCATGATAAACGTAGCAGTAATTGCCTGTTGTAATAAAATGTTTTATTTCTTTGAAGGGGCAATAAAGTCTTTCTCCTTGTGCAAAGTTGACGCAGTCCTGTAAAGTGAAGTGTAAAGCATCAAAGAGTGCAATATCTCCACTACCTCACTATCTAATGACAGGATGTGGATTTATGAGCATACTGACGTGGCACTATTGTAAAAAGAAAAAAAAAAAAGAAGACAAATAGACAGAAAAATAGAAGACAAATTCTGATTCAAGAACATGTAAAAGTTCATAAAGATGCATATCATTGCATTTCTTTCTCTTTAACTGATCAATTTCACATGACTAGAAAATGAACGAATGAAATGAAAGAATGAAGTTTGGCCCTGCTCCACTGTCCCACAAGAAACTGAATATTTTGCTTTTTTTTTTTGAGAAACCATGACATATGACTTGTATTGTTTTTATGGTCAACAATTTAAGAGACCGTGTCATTCTCATAGATGACACAAAATGCAAAATAGAAGAGTGATCTTATTTATTTGCCGTTTGTGCCAATATACTGATTGACAGCTGACACAGCTGAGAGGTGTAGTTCTTTATAAATTTAACAAATCAACTAAATCAGAACTGAACTGTTAGTGAATGGGTGAATTTCTCAACCGGTGTTATTTACAAACATATTATTATAAATACAAACATATCATTTACTATAAATACAAACATATGATATGATGAGACTCAGTGTGGCTTTGTTCAGAAGAAGCTTCTTTCTTGCCATACAGGCCAGCTTGTGTAAAGCTTGTGAGATTGTTCTCACATGTACAGATCAACTAATTTCAGCCATGAAGACTTGTACATCCTTCAAAAGTTGCCACGGGCCTCTTGAGAGTTGTGTGGGATCAATATCCTTCTGGCTTGGTCACACAGTATTTAGAAACACAACCCTATTTAGGTGTTGGTGAGGGTCATTCATTTTCTTATCCACTTAATCCTGGTCAGGGTCGTAGGGAAGCCGGTGTGTAGCTGGCGACACAGGGCTCAAGGCAGGAAGAACCCTAGACAGAGTGCCAATCCATCACATACACTAACACACTAAGGGCACTTTGGAAACACCAATTAACCTAACACACATCTGTGGAATATGGGAAGAAACCAGAGTACATAGAGAAAACCCCAGCGGAGGATATGCAAACTCCACACAGACGGAGGCCGGAGGGATGGAACCGGGGATCTCAAAACTGTGAGGTGACAGTGCTAACCACCGCACCATTGGTGACTGGTTGTACCTCATCAAAAGTATATTCTAATACCCTTATATTACAAGTGATCTGGGCTGATCACCTATCCAAACCAGGTATTTTAAAACTTACATCTTAATAACTGATCAGAATTGTTTTCATGTTGAGGAACAAGTTTTTTATACAGCTGACAAAATGTTGCATTTGATTTATTTTAGTTTTCAGAGAATAATGACTCTAAAGATAATCATTTTGACAGGGGATGATGATATTCTGCAGGTTATATCTCATTTTATTTAAGAGTAATAAAGCTGATTTGCAGGTCATTACTGCTTTAGTAAGTAAAGGCTAATTAATAAATCAAACCAAATGATAAATATGGACTTGGCAACTGATTTAGGCTGGATCGCTCTTTTTACAAGTTTAACATGCATGTTGGGAGTCAATGACCTTTATATTCCAATCCATAAGCAGCTACTTGGAGGAGCCCACATGTGATGAGTGTAAGCACAACACCTTGAGAAGATGGATATTTAACAACTATGACAGATTAATCTGAAGCCCACCATTAACCCTGTGCTTATTGAAACTGAAACGTTCATGGACTATCAGGATACACTTCTCATGACCTTGGAAAACCTGGCAGTAATTCCCTGTTGGCAGAAAAAGTTACCTTTATCTGAAGGGGCAATAACGTCTTTCTGCTTGCACAAGGTTGAACCAAAATTGTAAAGAGAACAATGCACAATCAGTAAACCATAATGTAATAACTCCATTATCTCAGCAAAACGACAGGCTGTGGTTTTACGAGCACAGATATGCAGCACTTGTTCTTTAAATAAAAGTTTATTGTACCTTTTGTTCAATAACAGAAAACAAAATCCAATAGAAAAAAAAACAGATCCAATTCATAAATGTGACATTTCTGTCTTTTTAACAGATCAATTTGACATAAGGTACTAAGCTTTGCCCTACTCCAGGCTGTCCCACCACGTCATTGATGACACTATATGCTAGAACAGTCTGAGAATCTGACTGAGCTGGATGTCCCCCTTAACCACAACAACCAAATTCACAGTGCATGCTGGGCCCTGGGTTCAAACACACGTCCTCTTTCCTCTGAGAAATGCCACCCGACTGAAAGCATCAACCTGATACATGTGAATGTAGACCACCCAATTTTATTAACACTATTAAAAATGCGTGAGCTCCATGCATAATCATACAAAATGGTGGTTTAATTATATTGGGAGACTTTGAGAATCATCTGGAAAGTATGTAAAGTCCACAGTATCGCAAATGTATTCACTCCCCCAATCATATGTCAGGAAACAGGTGTAGTTCTTCATAAATGTAAACAAATCAACTAAATCAGAACAAGACTGGTGTAGAAATTGGTGAAATTCCTCAACCAGTGTTTGTCTGTTCATACAAACATGCAGAAAAACAACACCCACCAAATCAATTTTCAGTTCACAAGAATTAAATATTTATTGCATAAACACTTTACTAGATGAAACAAATGAAGAAACAAACAAATTAAAAAAGTGCAAGTTCAACATGCATTTATTATAATGCACAGTTGTTAAAAACATGGGCTTGATGGTACTCATTTTAATGACTGAATACACCCAGCTACTCCATTAGGAAGAAAAAAAAAAATTTTTTTCAGATGGCAAATTGAGAGAAAGGGCACTTGTGACAACTACAAAAGTGGCATTTTTTACCACTTTACAGGTAATCATACATCCATTCAAATCCAACAGGTCAAATCCAATGTGGTATCGTATTAAATGGCAACAAATTTACCTAAATCACAATTTTATCCCACTTCAAATTTATCCCACCTCAGAGGGATGACCAGAACAAAATCAGTACTGATCAGCACACTCCTGTGACTCCTGCTGTTTAAGGAGCGCTACTGGAACCATGAATGGGTTTAGGGGGCACAGACCAGCTGATGCCCAATCACCTTTATCATTGAGCACTGATCCTGAGGTCTTGTCTTTGATGTGACCAGCCTCCAGTGGCAATTCGGTAGTCACTGTGGGCTCTGGTACATTTTGAACACTGCTGTCCATGGCTGTTTGTTTACTATGTGTAACATTTGTGCCATTACCATACTGATAATCTCCGGACGTTTGCTCGTCCATAAGCTCAGCAACTGCAGTTATGGTGGCATTTGGAGGTTTATTCAGGTTTGTTTGTACATGAAGCAGATGACGCTGCAGTTCCTTACAGTCCAGCAAGGTGAGCTCTTCAGGCAAAGCCATCAGCAGGTCCAAAAGCACGGCACTTTCTGAGGATATTAAACATTAACAGGATTGACAAGTTGTAGTACAATTAAGCAACAGAACTTGAGAGGGAGCACGTTATCACGAATAACATCAGGGCTGTGATTGCTTGGTTAAATACAGCTGTATCTTACTGCTCAACCTCAAGTGGTATACTGCTTTTATATAACAGTTTTTTTTTGTTTTTTTTTTACAACAACTTATAACTTGTTTTTTATAACAATTCCCTACCCTGCCTTGGCACTAGAAGCACTGGGCCAGTTTGACCTTAAATGTCGAGAGTGTGGGGCAGAGTATACAAGTACCGCTCAAGACTACAGCTAGAGGATGATTTAAGGGCTTTTCACACCAAGTACAATTTTTTACATTTTATATTTACAGAATTTAGCAGAGCGACTTACAATTGGTACAGTCTCACAATCCAAGCAATTGTGGGTTAAGGGCCCTTGCTCAAGGACCCAACAGTGGCAGCTTGGGTTTGAACCCTGGACCTTCTGGTCCATAGTCCAGTACCTTAACCGCTAGGCTACCACAGTCCCAGTTTTTCCACACACAAAACAAATGAAGCTTGCGCCCCACTACTATCAGGATGATTGCAACACATCTGAAAACGCGGAAATTAGAACAGGCTGCAGTTAAACATTTTATGCAGCGTCACAATGAATCACTTTTGGACTCCGAGTGACTGACGGCATTAACATACGTGTGCTCTTTAAAATGTTTTTTAAATTTTTCGTTCATAAAAAAATAAATTAAATTAAATTAAAAAATAAAATTAAAAAAATCGGACGTTATATATAGATGAGTGTGTTTAATGTTAAGACCAACATTAAGCATTTTTAAAACATGAAATAAGTTCTTAAATTATGAGTCTTAATGTGTGACACTTAATGTGTCAGCATGTTGAAAATGTGTTTCAAATGCAGACACAGAGCAGATGAACATGCTCATAATCTTCCAACAATTTCTGATACTTGTAGTTTTATACTATCATCATAAAAATGCAGACATAAAATATATATATATTTTTTGGGGGGTGGCAGAGGGGTGGTGAGCCACAGTCTTAGACTGAAAACCCCTGCATTGGTTAAGGTCACTGGGTATGGAATGCATGTTGTCTCTCAACATTCAGCATAATGTTCTTTTTTTATTTATTTGTTTGGGCCAAAAATGTTTCCAAAGGCACACAATCCTAACACAATAATCCTAACACAAAAAATGGGAGAGTGCACGGAGTGGTATTGTAGAAGTATGCTACAAATGGTTTACAGTACCAGTCAAAACCTTGGACAGCTTCTCACCCAGTGTTTTTCCTTATTTTTTTAACGTTTTCTACATTGTAGATTAATATTGAAGACATCAGAACTATGAGGGAACACATATGGAATCGTAGTAAGGTGATTACCTTGCAAAGCTGATTTGAGAGAATGCCAAGAGTGTGCAAAGCTGTCATCAATGCAAAAGCTGACTACTTTGAAAAATCTGAAGTATAACAGATATTGTAGTTCAGTAACCAAAAACGTGTTTAATGAACTAGGGTTTCAAAGGGTCTCAGGTAACAGGCGGGCATTGTTAAGAGTTAACTTTCATGCTTTCTTAATGTGTTTGCAACCATCAGCTTTGTTGTGCAGAGGTGAGGTTGAAACACAGAACCTAAAGTATAAAACCTATTCTGATCTGTTTAACACTTTTCTTTGTTTACTATACAAGTCCATACGTGGCCCTTCATGATTTTGATGTCTTCGATATTAATACTAAATGCAGAAAATAATTTAAAAAAATGAAAAAACACTGAATGAGTCCAAGTTGTGTCCAGACTTTTGACTGGTACTGTACATGACACTACCAAGTAACGTTAGTTCTAAATACAAAGTGTAAATAAGTGTAAATCCCTTTTAAACGGAAAAAGGGACTAAAGTAAAATTATTAGGGTTAGCATTATCTGTACATGTTGCGTGTGTGCTGGTTGATACTTGGCAACGCAGAGTGATACTGTATTTTTGTGAAATGGCCGTGCTGTTATCACAAGTATCATTAGTCTGAGATTGTTCTCAACCAATCAGATTGAGAGGTCGGAACCAACTGTTGTATAATACATACTTTACCTAAAATGCATGTGTGTAAACACAATATATGGCAATTAACAATAACCTACAACACACAAATGATTAATGAATACACACCCATCGCAGTGAGAGACGAACTGCAGTTCTCACTGTTAATGTCGCTCATAAATCGGTAAATCTTTTCAAAGTCCACCGTATGCCTCGTCCACACTGATTTAGACTGGCAATCTTGCAGAGACCGTCTTCTTTCAGGGAGGTTAGGCAGCTGATTAGACTGTGATGGGAGTGAGACTGTAGTAGTAGATGCAGCACTTGATGTGGACTCTGGTGGTGTCGATTTTGAGGCCGACTGACTCTTGCTGTTTTCAGGCTGTGGGCCTGGAATTGATTTGGGAGTGCTGGGTATGGACAGCTTTGTAGAGCCTTTGCTAGTGACACTTGACTGTGACTCGACAGAATTGGCTTTAGCACTGGAAATTAATGAGGACTGAAGGAGGGGTGACGTTATTGTGCTAGTACGAGCAGAGGGGCAGGAAACTTCATTTTTCTTACGAGACCGAGCGGGTGTTTTACGGGTTCGACCAGGCAGAATTATCACTGGAGGAGGAGTGGAAGGCGGTTCACAGCCACGGTGTGACATGGGTTTCATTTGTATTGTCTGCAAGTTGTTGGCTAAAAGATCTGGAGTGTCAGTGGAACGGGGAGGATCAGAGTGAAGTAGGCTGCAGGGCTCTGTGGCAGCTATCACAAGCATCTAATGAAAAAGATTGGCATGATTAATAGTTAGGAATTTAAACAACCTTAAAATATACACAGCCTTACAGTACTTGATCACCATTATTGGCATCCACCAGGACCAAATGAATCTTGCACTGATATATGCATCATATGCAGTGTTGAAAAATTACTTGCTTTGTTCTGCATACTTTGATTATCTTTTGAAGAGAAGTTCTTTGTTTGGGTACTTCATTTCGGTTTCCCACTTTTTTCTGCTGAACTAAAATTTCCTCAGGAATAAGTCTTCATAAAGAAATTAGCTTAAAAAACAAACAATTAGTAGTAACCAAAAGCTGTGATGAACATTTAGCTTTACCTTAAACTCTAATGGGACTGATTCAACTTGTTTGTTTGTGACATGGATGAAATTGGTTTCTTCTAATGATTAGTGGTGAAAATTGTGAACATTCTCTTAGTTTCTATTAAACAGTATTAAAAATTCAGCATATCATTATTGACCAACCCAGTCCGATTACTGCTGCCTTTGCAATGGAATTGCTAAAAGTAAATTAAAGTGTCACTTCGCCTTCAGAAAGGTTTGGCTGATGTCTTTGCTAAAACAGGTCCATAGCCAAAATATCTAACAGATGGAACTGCATAATGAACGCCACTGAGACGTCTACTTGCAAGGACATGGACCTAATTTACATAATTGTATAGGACAGATTCAAGAAGCTAGTCAACCTTTTAACCAAAGTACAGTACTGTGCAAAAGTCTTAGGTCACCATTAGATTAGATACAGCATTGTTGTAGCAATGGTACAATGGCCATATATAATGATTTCTCAGTTTCTTCATTACAACTCCAAATCAGAAAAAACTTGGGAAAGTATGGAAAATGCAAATGAAGAAAAAAAAAAATGTAGTGTTCTTTACATTTACTTTCATTTAATTGTAAACAGTATGAACCCAAGATATTTCACGTTTTGTCTGGTCAACTTAATTTTATTTGTTAATAAACACCTATTGCTGCAATTCATGCCTGCAACACATTCCTTAAAAGTTGGGACTTATGGCAATTTGTGGCTAGTAATGAGGTAAACAAACAAAAACAAGCAACTAAATAATGATGTGATTTCAAACAGGTGATGTCAGCAAGTGATTATAATCATAATTTCATACAAAAGCAGTATCCATGAAAGAGTTCTTTGAGTAGTAAAGATGGGCAGAGGATCTCCAGTTTATTAACAAGTGTGAGAAAAATTATTGAAATGTTTAAAAACAATGTTCCTCAAAGAAATATTAGAAGGAATTTACATTTCTCCATCTTCAGTACATAATATAATTAAACAGTTCAAGGAATCCATAGGAAGTTCAGTGTGTGTATAGGCCAAGGGCACAAGCCTAAACTGAAGATCCGTGATCTCCGATACCTCAGACGGCACTGCATAAAGAACCGTCATTCATCAGTAGCTGATAGAATCACACGTGCAAGGGATTACTTCATCAAACATTCATCAAGCACTACAATATGGTGTTAAATTAACACATGCCACTTAAAACTTTACCATGCAAAAAAGAAGCCTTATGATAATCATGTCCTGAAGTGCCATTGACTTCTCTGGGCTCTAAGGCATCCGGGATGGACCATCACACAGTGGAAACATATATTGTGGTCAGACCAATCAGTATTCCAGATCTTTTGTGGAAGAAATGGATGCTGTGTGCTCCAAACCAAAGACAAAAAGGATCATCCAGACTGTTGTCAGCTACAAGTCCAAAAGCCAGGCTCTGTCATGGTACGGGGTTGGGTCGGTGCCCTTGGCAAAGGTCATTTACACTTCTGTGATGGTTACATTAATGCAGAAAAGTACACTGAGATTTTAAGGCAACATTAATTCCTTCAAGACATCATCATTCCCCAGTACATCAATGTATTTTTCAACAGGACAATACAAAAGTCAAATCAGAAAAGGTTAGGACTGAAATATCCAAGTATCTAAACCACTGAAATCATGAAATCATTTCATGAATTTAGTTTTTTCCTCATGACTAGCCATAAATTGCCACTGTTCCATCAAGCAGTTGATCAGACAAAACTTAATTAAAAATTAAATATCCTGGGTTCATACTTTCTAATGATAAGAACGTTTTCCATTTTTGCATTTTCCATACCGTCTCAGCTTTTTCAGATTTGAGGTTGTAGACAACCAGAAAATATAGGAAACATGTATGCAAAAAAAATAAAATAAAATAACTCGGGGGGGGGGGGGGGGGGGAAACCCAGGTAAAGAACAACTTCTTTTAGGCTACAGTAAATAAGTACCCCATCTAACAAACCAGATAGCACAGGGACCACGTGAGTGCAAAAACTCTGTAGCCAGAAACCGAGAGATTCAAACAACAATAGCTGATGCTGTGACATTTTACCTGGCAAAGGATATGATTCTAAGAAAAAGGTTCAAATGTGTGTGTAAATATTCAAGTGAATGTTATGAATAATTCTTCATCATTATGAAGTAACAAATGTTTTCTAGTACCACATTTCCTCTGATGTATTTAGCCTGATAATGTCCATTTTTTGCCACTACTAGTAATTTATGGTGTAGTTGGACTGTGAGATTATCCTGAGATTACACAAAAAAAAAAAAAACTAAAAAAACTAAAATAAATAAAAATAAAAAAGGTATTACTAGTCAAAATGGGCTCTGTTATTTATTTTCTTTTGTAGAAATTTGTTTATATTAGCAGAATTAGTTTGGTTGCTTTGTTCAATTTCAAATAAGTCTTAAACTGCATGCAAAATAACTGAGAATACCAACGTTTGTGATCCAGCCTAAAATTATGAAATGAAACTTGCATATCCCACCCCTACTTTGATTAGTAAAGTACAACAGGTGGAAATCAGAATAACGATGCTTCCTTCAATTTCATATACACACCTGAGAGAAGGCAGAGGATATTGTTTCCTCATGATCACCAGCCATTCTCTGTGCTAGATCTGCCCAAATTTCAATTGGTACTTTGGTCTTTTGCTCCTCACGTCTCTGTTTTCGGATCTGCATATACATCTGCCGCCCAACACGAGACTTCAACAACTTTATCATTTTCTGTAGCTAAAGACAAACAGCACAATAGACTTTCATTATTGGAAGAAAATTTCTTTAAATTTCATATTTTTATTAAGACAGACTCCTGTGACATTTAAATAATAATTAGCACGGACAATAAATGGGGCACTTTGGGTGGAACCAATTATTTATCCTACCCATACTGCTTTTAAACAGTAATAACTAGGGGGAGTTCACAATTCGATTTAATGACAATTATTTATTTCACATTTGATAAAAGACATTCCTTTTGCATTTCTGAAGTGTAAACAATATAAAACATATATATATATATATATATTTTTAAACAAGACAACTGTAGTCCCTGCAACTAAATTACAAGAAAGAGGTTCCGTTGTAGCTCCATCATATCTTATATAACCAATTAAAAACATTAATTTTTTTTCTGAAAAAGAACAGTTCGAAATAATGTACTTCTCTTGTAAAAGACAAAACAAACAAAAAAAAGAATATTGGGTGTCCTTAGTCCCATGCAATTAATTGAAATTAGGAGGATTCCCAATAAGGTTATGCATCTGTGAATATGACCACCCTCTGGTGTTCAAAAATGGAATTGCATTAGATGGGGGTATAAATCAAGAACGCATTATCTATGGACGATGGAAATCGTCATGTTTTTTTTTTGTATCGCGACATAACGTTACACCCCTAGCAACAAAGAATGTCTACGAGCCCTATGGTCTGTACAAAGTAGAGTTAGCAGTATCCTGTTCACATACCTCAAGCAAAGACAGTTTGGGAACCTTCTTTCGGAGCTCCAAATAATCCAACTCTGAATGGAGTGTCTGCTGTTTCAGAGCATATAAAAGGTTCTCTAGATCTTGACGATGCCATCTAGTACACAAGCCCTTCTTCGGTTCAGATTTCTTCGAGTCCCAAAAACGTATCGGTAAGATCCGGCGACGAGATGGAGGCTTCATAATGGCTGGAAGAATACATGAAGTCAGTTGTGACATGATCAAGATATGGTACAATTTATTTTGCTAAAGACATTAAGGTGGAGTCTTGGACCATGAGTATACACAGAATAGGTCTTATCTTTATTTTCCTTTATTAAGGTCAAGTTTAATTTAAAGTTTTAATCGCTTTCGTCTAGAAATATTTAGGGAAAAGTGTACATGTGAAACACACTCATACAAACAAATAACTAAATATATAAATTAAAAATCACAGAAAAATTGTCCTTCTCTTTGAATTTTTAATGAAAACACACGACATCAGACAGCTGGTAGCTTTCCATGGCCTTGAAAAGAAAAATGAAAGAGGAAAAAACAACAGCTGAAAAGGTTTTATTTTTTGTTTTGTTATATTTAAAATTAGTTTCCATGTGTTCTGTTTGGCAATTAGCAAAAGGCAGCAATAAGACTTCTAAGCTTAAGCATTTGTAATAAACAGACTGACCAGAGATTCAGCAGGTTGTCTTTACCATTTCTACATACAGTGAGGCAAAAAGTACTTAGTCAGTCACTGATTGTGCAAGTTCTCCTACTTAGAAAGATGAGAGGTCTGTAATTTATCATCATAGGTACACTTCAACTATGACAGACAAAATGAGAAAAAAAAAATCCAGGAAATCACATTATAGGATTTTTAAAGAATTTAATCGTAAATTATGGTGGAAAATAAGTATTTGGTCAATTAATTTGGTTCAATTCAATACTTTGTAACATAACCTTTGTTGGCAATGACAGAGGTCAAACGTTTCCTGCAAGTCTTCACCAGGTTTGCACACACTGTAGCTGGTATTTTTGCCCATTCCTCCATGCAGATCTCCTCTAGAGCAGTGAT
This sequence comes from Ancistrus triradiatus, assembly GCA_025084515.1. Lineage (NCBI taxonomy): Eukaryota > Metazoa > Chordata > Actinopteri > Siluriformes > Loricariidae > Ancistrus > Ancistrus triradiatus. Next base: position 1,188,375 of record JAJAGP010000038.1, on the reverse strand, counting down.
GTTTTGGGGAAACACACACTTTCAAGCCCCTCCACAAATTTTCTATGGGGTTGAGGTCTGGAGACTGGCTAGGCCACTCCAGGACCTTGAAATGCTTTTTACGGAGCCACTCCTTCGTTGTCGGAGCGGTGTGTTTGGGATCGTTGTCATGCTGGAAGACCTAGCCACATTCCATCTTCAATGCTCTCACTGATGAAATGAGGTTTTGGCTTAAAATCTCAGGATACATGGCCCCGTTCATTCTTCACTTAACATGGATCAGTCGTCCTGTCCCCTAGGCAGAAAAACAGCCCCAAAGCATGATGTTTCCTAACCTATGCTTCACAGTAGGTATGGTGTTCTTGGGATGCAACTCAGCATTCTTCTTCCTCCAAACACGACAAGTTGAGTTTTTACCAAAAAGTTCCATTTTGGTTTCATCTGACCACATGATATTCTCCCAATCCTCTTCTAGATCATCCATATGCTCTCTGGCAAACTTCAGACGGGCCTGGACATGTACTGGCTTAAGCAGGGGGACACGCCTGGCACTGCAGGATCTGAATCCCTCTCGGCATAGTGCGTTACTGATGGTAGCCTTTGTTACTTTGGTCCCAGTTCTCTGGAGGTCATTCATCAGGTCCCTCCATGTAGTTCTGGGATTTTTGCTCACCGTTCTCATGATCATTTTGACCCCACGGGATGAGATCTTGCGTGGGCCCCAGATCGAGAGAGATTATCGATGGTCTTGTATGTCTTCCATTTTGTTACAAATTGCGCCCACAGTTGATTTATTCACACCACCGCTTGCCTATCGTTAGATTAACTCTTCCCAGACCTGGTGCAGTCTACAATTTTCTTCCTGGTGTCCTTCGACAGCTCTTGGTTTGGCAATGTTGAGTTTGGAGTATGAATGAGGCGGGACAGGTGGTCTTTTATACAGATAATGAGGTTCAAAAACAGGTGCAATTAATACAGGGCCAACGAGTGGGGACAGAAAAGCTCTTAAAGAGTTATTACAGGTCTGTGAGGCCGAAATATTGCTTGTTTGTGGGATGACCAAATACGTATTTCCACCATGATTTACAATTACATTATGAAAATCCTAAAGTGTGATTCTGGATTTTTTTTCTCATTTGTCTTAATAGTTGAGGTGTACCTATGATGAAAAATTACATTACATACTCTTCATCTTTTCTAAGTAGGAGAACTGAAACAATCAGTGGCTGACTAAATACTTTTTTCGCCCCAATGTAATCCCAAACCACTGTATCACTGCTGTACAGGCAGAATGGAATCTGCTTCAAGTTGTTTGTGCTGAACTGTAACCATACTATCTGAATGTGCGCAGAAAATGAGGACTCATAAGTTAGGTAATGTTTTTCCAATCTTTTAGCGTCCAGTTTTGGTGAGCCCAGTTGACGGATTGTAGGCTGATTGCAGTAGCCTGTGAGTTGTGCACACACATTTATATATAGTATAATATATATATAATCTATATATATATATATATATATATATATATATATATATATATATATATATTTGAATCTACAATAGGCAATCAGGTTGTTGTGAATGAATCAACTGTGGGAGCAATTGTAACTAAATGGAAGACATACAAGACCATTGATAATCTCCCTTGATCTGGGGTCCCACACAAGATCTCATCCTGTGGGGTCAAAATGATCATGAGAACGTTGGGAAAAGAGGTAGAACTACACAGAGGCACCTGATGAATGACCTGCAGAGAGCTGGGACCAAAGTAACAAAGGCTACCATCAGTAACACTAAGCAGAGAGGGACTCAGATCCTGCAGTGCCATGCGTGTCCCCTGCTTAAGCCAGTATATGTCCAGACCCGTCTGAAGTTTGCCAGAGAGCATATGGACGATCATATGAGCATATGGATCAAGAAGAGGATTGGGAGAATATCATGTCATCAGATGAAACCAAAATAGAACTTTTTGGTAAAAACTCAACTCGTCGTGTTTGGAGGAAGAAGAATTCTCAGTTGGATCCCAAGAACACCATACCTACTGTGAAGCATGAGGGTGGAAATATCATGCTTTGGGGCTGTTTTTCTGCAAAGGGGACAGGACGACTGATCCATGTTAAGTGAAGAATGAACGGGGACATGTATCGTGACATTTTAAGCCAAAACCTCCTTCCATCAGTGAGAGCATTGAAGATGGAATGTGGCTAGGTCTTCCAGCATGACAACGATCCCAAACACACCGCTCCGACAACGAAGGAGTGGCTCCGTAAAAAGCATTTCAAGGTCCTGGAGTGACCTAGCCAGTCTCCAGACCTCAACCCCATAGAAAATTTGTGAAGGGAGTTGCAAGTCCATGTTGCCCAGTGACAGCTCCAAAAAAAAAAATCACTGCTTTACAGGAGATCTGCATGGAGGAATGGGCCAAAATACCAGCTACAGTGTGTGCCAACCTGGTGAAAACTTACAGGAAACATTTGACCTCTGTCATTGCCAACAAAGGTTATGTTACAAAGTATTGAGTTGAACTTTTGTTATTGACCAAATACTTATTTTCCACCACATAAAGTGGTTACTAGATGTATATAGAAAGAATAGAACAGCAACACTATTACTAGTAGTTCAGTACATTTGTATTATAGCACAGTTAGACTTACAGTCACCATACAGGCAACATTTCGATTATAGTCGCAGTGCAGTTTCAGGTTCTCACGGCATAAAACTAAATTATAGTACTACCATTTACTACACCTTCCTGACCTTCCTCTTCTTCAGTTTTAAATGTCAGACATTCCTTACAATTCATTGATGCCGCGAAGTGTGTTTTGGATTATTGGTGTTATCATAACATGTATGGTATATTTAAAAACATCATAATAAAGCTAATATAACTCATACACGAATGGCGATAGCATAGCTAGCTAAATAGCCTGCTACAACCAAGTAGTATCTCACTGACGACCTGTGTAACTACAGGATATTATATAACGATCTTTTAGAAACAAACCAGAACAAAATCCTACACAGAAAAGAAGAATTACGCTGTAAAACGCTTAACCTACCATTAAACTCTTTTTTTGCGCTCCGTCCCAAACGTTTTGCAAACCATCCCACGTTACTGCAGTAACAACCACGAGTCGCTAGACGGGCCAAAAAGGTAGACGCTTAAAACGCGTTTGGTAGCGTGAGGTCGAGAGCAAAACGCCAAAAAAGGAAAATCTTTTTTTTTTTATCTACGACTGATATAGGTGGCCTATTTACACATACCCTGCTCATTTAAAAATAATTACACATAAGTTCTGAAATTAACCTCTAGAATAGCAGTTAATTTGAAGGTGAAATTAGGGTCAGGTGTTTTCAATCAATGGAATGACAATCAGGTGTGAGTGGGAACCCTGTTTTATTTAAAGAACAGGGATCTGTCAAATTCTGTTCTTCACAACACATGTTTGTGGAAGTGTATCATGGCACGAACAAAGGAGATGTCTGAGAAAAAGACTTGTTTATGATCATCAGCCTGGCAAAGGTTACAAAACCATCTCTAAAGCATTTGGACATCACCAATCCACAGTCAGACAAATGGGAGAAATTCAAGACCATTGTTACCCTCCCCAGGAGTAGTGAACCAACAAAGATCACTGCAAGAGCGATGCGTGTAATAGTTGGCAAGGCCACAAAGGACCCCAGGGTAACTTCTAAGCAACTGAAGGTCTCTCTCACATTGGCTAATGTTAATGTTCATGAGTCCACCATCAGAAGTACACTGAACAACAATGGTGTGCATGGCAGGGTTGCAAGGAGAAAGCCACTGCTCTCCAAAAAGAACATTGCTGCTCGTCTGCAGTTTGCTAAAGATCACGTGGACAAGCCAGAAGGCTATTGGAAGAATGTTTTGAGGATGGATGAGACCAAAATAGAACTTTTTGGTTTAAAAGAAAAGCGTTATGTTTGGGGAATTGAAAACACTGCATTCCAGCATAAGAACCTTATCACATCTGTGAAACATGATGGTAGTAGTATCATGGTTTGGGCCTGTTTTGCTGCATCTGGGACAGGATGGCTTGCCATAAATGAAAATGTCAGGACATCTGTCCATGAACTTAATCTCAAGAGAAGGTGGGTCATGCAGCAAGGCACTGCCCCTAGACAATGACCCTAAGCACACAAGTCGTTCTACCAGAGAATGGTTAAAGAAGAATAAAGTTAATGTTTTGGAATGGCCAAGCCAAAGTCCTGAACTTAATCCAATCGAAATGTTGTGGAAGGACCTGAAGCGAGAAGTTAGTGTGAGGAAACCCACCAACATCCCAGAGCTGAAGCTGTTCTGTACGGAGGAATGGACTATATTCCTCCAAGCCGGTGTGCAGGACTGATCAACAGTTACAGGAAATGTTTAGTTACAGTTATTGCTGCACAGGGGGGTCACACCAGATACTGAAAGCAAAGGTTGACATACTTTTTGCCATGCACTAATATTTAATATTAGATCATTTTCATCAGTAAATAATTGACCAAGTATAATATTTTTGTCTAATTTGTTTAACTGGGTTCTCTTTATCTACTTTTAGGACTTGTGTGAAAATCTGATGATGTTTTAGGTCATATGTATGCAGAAATAGAGAAAATTCTCAAGGGTTCACAAACTTTCAAGCACCACTGCCCAGTGATGGACTGGCACCCTGTCCAGGGTGTTCCTCCAGTGAATTCCAGTTTACGCCCACCAAGGATTAGTAGGGGTAAAACAGGATGCTTTTACAGTAATTTGTACTGACGGTTGTGATGTACAACTTGAGTTGTTAAGAGGCGTAATAGAAGAGTTCTGATATTTAGCAGGTTTCATGGAGTTAATAATAATAATGGTATCACAAAAATGACAATTCTGATGTAGACATAAACAGCTCATGTGCTACAGTCTAGAACAATCAATAACAGAATGCTAACACTGTAGATTGTGATGCTGGTGCCAACAGACAGGGCGGATTACATTATGGTTTAAATGTATGTTGTGTTAGTGTAGACAAGAACATTTCTACCCTTAGTATTCACTACGCTACACTGTGATACACTTCACTATCACTGCAGTACACTATGGTGTTAACTGTAGGTCCTACCAGAAACCATATCTGCAATACTCAGTTATCAGTTTAGTAGATAAACATAGAATGTAATGCAAACAATATTTCATTTATTATTATTATTATTATTACTAATTCAACTTTTTTGCAACTACACACCAGTGTGACGACCCATCAGCTGAATCAACATCTGCAGCTTCTTTAGAAAATGCCTAATCATCATGTCACGGTTATGTTTCCAATTCTGGTAAATCTCTGACACTTAATTACACTGCATTCTAATTTTCAATAATTTACACTTTATCACATATATATTAGTCACACATTTCACTGAAAACGTCCCGAAAGTAAAATTCTAGGAAATCATAGAGCATGTAAAATGCACTCGGGTTAATCTGGACGTTGCTTTCAGTTATCCTGGTCAGGGTCACAGGGTCCAGGAACTTATATGCAAATCACAAGGTCCAGGCCAGGATGTACCCTGAATGGGGCAACAGTTCATTACAGGACTGTGTAGGGCATGCTGTTGAGGATTCCCCTTTGCTTGGTCGAAAACAAAAATAAGGTGATACAGTTTGCAGAGTAATTTACGGTAATTTAGGGTATGTCTTATCTTTATTGGCAATATAAATATATAATAATAAATATAAAATTCTATTACAGCCCGAAATCAGAAAAAGTTGGTATGGTAGCGAAAATGCTAAAAACAGACAAACAACAAAAAACCCCACAGTGTTTCTTACATTTACTTTGACTTTTATTTCATTCTAGACATTATGAATCCAATATATAATTTTTTTTTTCTGGTCAGCTTCATTGCATTTGTTTGGTGGCACAGTGGCTCAGTGGGTAGCACTGCTCCCTCACGACGAGAAGATCCTGGTGCAGTCTGGGTTCTTTCTGTGTAGACTCTGCATGTCCTTCTCCATGTCTGTGTGGGTTTACTGCGGGTGCTCTGGTTTCCTCTCACAGTCCAAAGACATGCATTAAGTTAATTGATTATACTGAATTATAAATATATATGTGAGATTAGCTTTGATATAACACTTAACCTTGTGCCTGTTGTTGAATGGCCATTGATACTGAAGAGTTAAGCTAAATAATCAAACATTGCGTTTGTTAATAAGTATTCATTCCTACATCTTTGGGTAACAGTCCTCACATCTACATACATAAAGTCTTTAACTTTTCATTATTGCAAGTCTGTTAGTAAATGATGTTTCTAGATCAATATTTTAAGATACAGTGCAACAATAACTGCAACTAAACGTTTCTCCCAATGTGAGAGAGGCCTTCAGTTGCTTAGAAGTTACCCTAGGGTCTTTGTGACTTCACCAACTATTACACGCCATGCTCTTGGAGTGATCCGTTGCAGTGGTCTTGAATTTCCTCCATTTCTACACAATCTGTCTGACTGTGGATTGGAGTCCAAACTCTTCAGAGATGGTTTTGTAACCTTTGCCAGCTTGATGAGCATCAACAACTCTTTTTGTGAGGTCCTCAGAAATCTCCTTTGTTTGTGCTGTGATACACTTCCACAAACATGCTGTGAAAAGCAGACTTTGATAGATCCCTGTTCTTTAAATAAAACAGGGTGCCCATTCACACCTGATTGTCATCCCATTGATTGAAAACATCTGACTCTAATTTCACCTTCAAATTAACTGCTAATCCTAGAGGTTCACATACTTTTGCCACTCACTAATATGTAATATTGGATAATTTTCCTCAATAAATAAATGACCAAGTATAATCTTTTTTGTCTCATGTGTTAAATTGGGTTCTCTTTATCTACCTTTAGATTTGAGTGAAAATCTGGTGATTATTTAGGTCATTTTTATGCAGAAATACAGAAAATTCTACAGGGTTCACAAACTTTCAAGCACCACTGTACCTTTCTTTCAGTGAATGCTGTACAGTGAGCATGTAACTAACCATTACAGCGCAGGCAAGTTTTTATTTTATTTTAAGCATTGTACGGAGGTAGAAAGTTGGAGTCCTGACAGATTTGTGAATGATTTCAATAAATTACAGGTAAGAAAAATCTAACATCACATGTAGGCCCTCAAAAATGACTCCATTACTTAAATTTTTAAACACTGTATTTACTTACAGGCCACTTTATGAGACACACCTACTGTACATTGCTGGTACTCTTTTTCAATTTATAGTTAGAGACTAAGTGGTTTTACTTCATCCTCCAGGCCTTCATTAGCTGTTAGTTTCTGACATTAAGATGCGTTTCAGGGAATATTTTTGAAGGTGAAGTATTCGGATCCCAGAAGTGATACAGAGGCAATCACAACAATTTCACTCTGCGTGATACACTAACATCAGTAACGACCACACGTCTCCAATATGTCAGTGTTATTGCTATGGTTTCTAAATATAGTGATTCAATAATGTTTGCCATGGGTTGTATCTGTGGAAAGACCAGAAGATATCACTGCCTGCATGCCGTGACACCCCATGTTATCTAGTATCCTAGATATCCTATGCCTATATAGGCATCTGACATATCAGGCTACTGGAATATTCCACTAACTCACCAAGAAATCATTATTCACGGGTGTGAAATACCCATAGGACATGTCCTTAAAAGTGGAGTGGTCTATGAATGGGCACTTTTCTGCAATAAACAATAAATTAATGATGCTTTTCCAGAAATTCAAATATTACTTTAAAATCAGTCTGGATGTAAGTGTATGATCTAGTTATTGAACATTTAATAATGTGTATTGCGGTGAGCTGACATAGCTGACAGTATCTGCCAAAGGTCATTTACATTTATGTCATAGTAGCATTAATGTGGAAAAGTACATTGAGATCTTAGACAATATCTTTTCTAGGGACATCCATGCATTTTTCAACAAGACAATGCAAAACCACATGCTGCACACATTATAAAGGCATGGCCACGGAAGAAGAGGCTACGGGTACTGGACTGGCCTGCCTGCAATCCTGTGTTCCCAACACAGAATGTACGAAGACCCCATCCATTGCACACCTTGCTTGGTATCACTGATGCCAAAACATTTCAAGTGTTGTGATTACAAAGTGGTAAGTGCTTTACCATCCCAACTTTTTTCAGTGTGTTGCAGGCCTGAAATGTAGGAATGGATGTTTATTAACAAATAAAATGAAGCTGAACATACAAAACATGAAATATTCTGGGTTCATACAGTCGGCAATGAAACACTGCACTTATTTTTTTATTTGCATTTATGTCCCAACTTTTTTCTGATTTGGAGTTGTATATTTCTATAGTTTCTTGATATTTGTGCATGAATCTTTATATTCTGAATAATTGTCCTTCACTTTAAATGTGCCCTAAATAAAGTATAATTGTGCTATAGTGCACTATTTACCCAGCAGACTGACAATTGAGTTGTAACCACAGATATAGGTGTTACATTAATGGCCACCAGTAAGAAATTACAAGGAATGATGCTTTCTTACATTACTTAGAATAGTTATAAATCATTGAAAAATAAATGCAGGAAGCAGTGCATAAAAACAAATGAATAACAAATTACAGTGGTACCTCGGTTCTCGCTCACCTTGGAACTCAGGGAGCATCTCTTCAATACAACTCCATTAATGCATATAATGGCTTATACAGTGGAGAATTAATTCAATTTACATTATTCCTTATGGGAAAACTTTGTTCCATACTCATCGTTTTCAGAACAAGCGACGTTTTCAGAATTAACGACGAGAACCAAAATACCACTTTATAATGTAAAGGCAGTTTAACATTTTATTATGCTTTGTGACTATCAAAATGTGGGACCTTAAACAGGTTTATGCCTGTGAATATAAAATGTTTTAAAACAATATTTACTGTCAAATTAATTCATCCAGCAGAGTGTTCTTCTGCATATTGTATCATATCACTTCATGGACTATAGTGTCAGATTTTGACTAGATATAAAGTACAAAGTGACTTAGCAAAAAACAAAATTTAAACATAAGACCTTATTAATCATTTTGAAAGTAATCATTGTTGTGACCAAATCATTTAGCATAATCAGAAACAAGAAACTAATGACACTTGCAGTTAGCCATTTCCAACCTCATAATATCGAATTCATGTTATTTTACATCGTTTTACAAATTATCCAATAATACCTAGTTTTTTCCTATGTTTATTATTTTAAAATAAATATTACTCCCCACCATAATACACTGCTCAAAAAAAATAAAGGGAACACTCAAATAACACATCCTAGATCTGAATGAATGAAATATTCTCATTGAATACTTTGTTCTGTACAAAGTTGAATGTGCTGACAACAAAATCACACAAAAATCATCAATGGAAATCAAATTTATTAACCAATGGAAATAAAAAAATTAAAATGGAAAAACACACTACAGGCTGATCCGACTGATGAAATGTCCTTTAAACAAGTCAAAATGAGGCTCAGTATTGTGTGTGACCTCCACGTGCCTGTATGACCTCCCTACAACGCCTGGGCATGCTCCTGATGAGGTGGCGGATGGTCTCCTGAGGGATCTCCTCCCAGACCTGACTAAAGCATCGCCAACTCCTGGACAGTCTGTGGTGCAACATGACGTTGGTGGATGGAGAGAGACATAATGTCCCAGATGTGCTCAATCGGATTCAGGTCTGGGGAACGGGCGGGCCAGTCCATAGCTTCAATGCCTTCATCTTGCAGGAACTGCTGACACACTCCAGCCACATGAGGTCTATGTAAATGATTGAGCATTTTAAGATACAGTGCTGCTTGAAAGTTTGTGAACTCTTTAGAATTTTCTATATTTCTGCATAAATATGACCTAAAACTTCATCAGTCCTAAAAGTAGATAAAGAGAACCCAGCTAAACAAATGAGACAATAATATTATACTTGGTCATTTATTTACTGAGGAAAATGATCCAATATTACATATTAGTGAGTGGCAAAAGTATGTGAACCTTTGCTTTCAGTATCTGGTGTAACCCCCTGGTGCAGCAATAACTGCAATTAAACGTTTCCTGGAACTGTTGATCAGTCCTGCACACCGGCTTGGAGGAATTTTAGCCCATTCCTCCGTACAAGAACAGCTTCAACTCTGGTGGGTTTCCTCACATTAGCTGCTCAGTTCAGGTCCTTCCACAACATTTCGATTGGATTATGGTCAGGACTTTGACTTGGCCATTCCAAAACATTAACTTTATTCTTCTTTAACCATTAACCATTTGTCTCATTTTCTTTAACTGGGTTCTCTTTATCTACTTTTAGGACTTTTGTGAAAATCTGATGATGTTTTAGGTTTATTTATGCAGAAATATAGAACATTCTAAAGGGTTCACAAACTTTCAAGCACCACTATAAATTTAGTTATATTAAATATACAGTTATATTAACTTACACTATATAATATTAATTTCTTAATTGAAGATTTCTTACTTAATTTAAATGAATTTTTTAATCACACACACACACACACACACACACACACACACACACACACACACACACACACACACACACACACACACACACGGGAGGATTTTCCATTGGCATAATATTAAAGTAGCTAAATAATTCTACACCTCACCTTAACTTTAGTAACCTAAAGCAAATCTTTTGGCTCTTTTGGTTTTTACTCAGCTGGTCCTGAGACAGTCCTTAGGTTCATCAAGCATGCAGTTACGTTACAATATCATTTTATCCAAAGCAACTGATAATAAAAATGATAGTATCTTATATGATGCAGTCTAAGCAGTGGAGGATTAAAGATATTGTAAATGTTCCAATCATATGCAACTTGGCAGTACTGGGACTTAAGCATTAACCTTATAGTCAATAGCCCAGTATGTTATAATATAATAACAACCATTGGTGACAGTTAAACACAGAACCAAGTTGACCAAATTCAGACAATCCAGGTTGACTTTAGAGTAGAGAATCTGCTAGCAATACCAAGATGTTCAAAATGTACAAAATAGAAAAAATATTCAAGAGCAATGAGCAGTGAGCATTGACATTTCAACACTTTGCAGAACTAGAAAAATGACTTATTATTAGGGGAACACGTAAATGGCAGCTGGCAGCATAGAATAGGTCATCGCCTGCCATAGGTGATACATTTGCCACACTGTACACGCAGCTGATTGGCATATTTTTTCCTTTTTGTGTCATTTCCATTTTACAAAATTCCTAGCTTTGTTTTCTTTATCTTAATATCTAATATAATATCTTATCTAATATCTACACCCCTAAGCCACGTCAAAATGTCCCATCCTGCAATGGGTGTGCGACGCGTGGCTTGATATAGGACACTTTGGGGGACAAATGTTAGAGTACACACCAGCACATTGGGGCGCCTTGCCAATTGGGAACAAAAAATGCTGTGCCCAGTTGACAAACACCATTTTATTTATTTTATTTCTTTTCTACAAAAACGGAAACTTTCTGAAACAGTGGTTTCTGAACCAGTCAAACCATTTGCTTTAGGTTACTGACGTTAAGGTTAGAAGTAGATATCATTATGTCATCGTTAAGTCAATGGAATTTTCCCAATTTTATAGTAAGACAGAAGCGTGTGTGCGCGTGAGAGAGGGAGGGGGAGAGAGAGAGAGAGAGAGGGAGAGAGACAGGCAAAGTGTATGGTGATGGTGGGGGCGCTGAAGGATGTTGGAGGGGTTACGTAGGCTCTCCCACTGTATAGAACTATAGGGGTGGTAGGCGGGGTTTATAAAGTGACACAGTAAGACCCTGAGTCGGACCGGCTCGAAATCCTGCCTTTAACGCCGAGCCATCAGAAACCTGCATTCATTCTGCACCTGTGCGGCTGCCTCAGGATCGCTGCCACCCTTCATTCTGCAAAAGTCCTCCAGACGCCTTTCAAGGTGGGTAAATTTCCATTCTCTCCTCCCGTGTCCCTGTGCAATTCAAAATGATGCTCTGGCATCCACAGCGTTTGCAGTGATTTCAGACAAACTGTCTCTGCTATACATCCTTATATTAATTCTCATATGAACAATGCGTGAGAATTTGGCCAAACTGCTGCCTTCACTTCTTTTCAGGTGCATTTAATAGGCTACATTCAGCCCTGAACGCCCCGCACCCCCTACGGCCATTTTGAATGGAATTTTACAGGGACTCTTAAGAGATGGTCTGCATGTCTAGAAACTGCGTATTGATGTTTAAACCCCGCATGCTTCTATGTATGGCTGCGAAATGTGTGTGTGTGCGCGCGTGGATCGTGGACGGGATCCCGGTATTTTAACACTGTGCGGTTTTTCCATTGATCAATGTGTCACCATCAATACACATTGTGCTTCTTGTATCCACGAGTAATCTGCATGTGTGTGTGTGTGTGTGTGTGTGTGTGTGCGTTACCGGCATCCTTCAGTGAATAGAGAAAAAAAAAGCGTCACACATGCGATGCCGAACCATCAGGTTTCAAGTGCTGCATTATGATTGTTTTATAATGATATCTCAGGATTACTTTCATAAACGATCCATAGATTCAAATCCACTTTTCTGGCTGACCTTATTATCTGATGTAGGACGTGGACTGAGAGCATAATCTCTTTCCAAGTCTAAAATGTGAAGCTCTCATCCTTAAAGATGATTTTAAGAACACTTAATATTGACACCCCATTAGTATACTCATTTCCACATGGCAAGGTGGGATTCCTTTTAAAAACACATAATATTACATTGCTTTACTTGTTTTTGAGACATTTGTGGGAATATGTACTTTTGCACTGCTTTCTAATTCCATTTGCTTATATGACTGAGAGTGAAGACTGGTGTTGGGGGATGGTGTACAGGGCACAGCATGAGCATGTATTGCAGACAGGTGGAATATGCCAGCTAAATACTCAACTCCTTTGCCTTATATTTTTTACATAAATACCCTGCATAGACACCGGTATTTTTTTCCTGTCGATTTCTTTTCCCACCGCTGAGGTGCTAAAAGAGGATAATTCCGCAGAACAGTTTTCTGTATGGCCTATTTAAGTCATAACACAGATAATTCATAACATATGTAACGCACAGTCACAAAAAAGAAGAAAGGACATTGTTACATGATTTCGTTCACAAGTTGTAAAAGACAACAACCCATTCCGAAGAGACATTGACTGCTCTTGTGATTAATGGGATGGCATTGCAGGCCGAGTGCTGCAATGACAGATTAAATGCCCTTGTGCTGCATGTGGCCTGTGCTGGTGGAGCCCAAAATACCACAAAGTCATTTCGATTATCAGGTCGTAATGTGGCACTGCTTATAGACAATGAACAGCTCTGTGATCATATTTTCACAGGCAGCTATTTACAGAGAAATAATTGCACATTAGTTCGGTCCATCTCAAGAATGTGGAAACAGGGGGGTTTGAGTTGGGATGCATTTTTTACCTGACAACAAAATGTGCATTGGCATTGTCATTGATGGTTTTGGACTTTTCTTGCGTCACACTGGGATATTTCTTTTTTTTTTTTCATTATCTGCTGTTGACCTTCACTGCAATAAAGAACTAACATGAGCTACATTTAGCTATTACTTTGAAAAGGAGAAACTAAAAAACTCTCCAAACTTCTCAACCCTAAAATGGGGTTGGAAAATTATCCTGCAGAATAGATTTGACTCTGTGGTTAGCTACATGTGTGAAGCTCTAGATAAACATTTTGTAAACTGAACATCATAGATGCACTCATCAATTTCATTTACTGATTTTGCCTTCTTATCGCATTTACAAACCTAAGAGCCAGTCATTTTAGATGACATTCTGAGTTTCCATCACTGAAGTTTGCAAAGTAATCTTTAATAGACTGAATATACAGTATAATTGTCATCACCTTATCTTTAATGAATATGTTTGTTTGTAACATTACACAACACAACGCATACTTTTAGTCATATTCATCTTGCAAACATATCAATAAAAAGACCATACTGTAAAAAAACCTTTGCAAAATGACAGTAATTTACTGGCAACGGTTTTGCCTGAAGAGTATTATTTATTTAGAGTACTGTTAATGTATTTTAGATAAGATTCCAGCAATTCTGCCAAATGCTGTAAATGTAAATGTAATTCGACATAATCTTAATATACACCTAGCAACCATACCATTAAGACCACTGACAGGGGAATTGAATATCATTGGCAAACTTTGGGTACTGTACTACCTAAACATTGTTGAAGATCAAGTATACCCCTTCATGCCAACAGTGTCCATTAATGGCAGTGGCATCTTTCAGCAGGATAATGTGTCCTGCCACAGTGCAAAAATTGTACAGGAATGTGTTGAGGAACAGGACAAAGAGTTCAGCATGTTGACTTGACATCCAATTCCCCAGATCTCAATTCGTTCAGGCATCTGATCAACGTACAGCTCATTGCTGAAGTTGTAGCAGTTTACCATTAACTGTATTTTTAGTAAATTTTTATTTAAATACTGCATTGTTATGTTATGTTATTGTTGGCCTTACTAGCCATGTAAATAATTCTTAAGCAATTGTTTTTCATAATTCATTATTAATTATATTTAATTATACTTTAATTTGGTACTTTTTTATTTATTTGTGATTTTCCATTTAGTACTACATCATTGACTCTGTTGCTGATCTGTTTGTATTGCTTCCTAGTCAAGTCAAGTCAAGTCAAATTTATTTATATAGTGCTTTTTACAACACAGCGTTGTCTCAAAGCAGCTTCACAAATGTATTAGATCAAAGCCCTAGTTGAGCAAGCCTGAGGCAACAGTGGCAAGGAAAAACTCCCCAAACCTTACAGGAAGAAACCTTGGGAGGACCAAGACTCAACCTCTTCCTAGGTTAAAGTAATTTGTTGACAGCAATGGTAACAGACTATGTTGGGGAGACAGCCCAATAATAAGGCTAGAGAAGCTTAATAGACAATTTGCCAGCCATCGATTAGACAATCAGTTAAAATGCATCATCCCATACAATATGCAAACGAAAGACTGAGTGAGGCAGTTTGTGAGGCAATTTATGATAAAAGGAAATCTGATCATACTGCCTGACCATGTGTATTTAAAGGTGATCAGTGATTTTGAAGTCAGGCCACTCTTTGTAATATGTGGTGAAGTTCTCATGTTTTGGCAGCTGTCGACAAACCACACACAGTCAAAAGAGTTTCTGTGGCTGTCTCAGGTTCTGTGAACAGGAGAAGAAACACATGGACCTCTAACAGACAGCCAGTCAGGACAAGAAAGTATCTTTCTGTGTCTGTCAATCCACTAGTTCTACATTTTTAGAAACCAGAAATCAGCATTTAAGAACATAAAGACATTATTGATAAATGAAGACTGAGGAACAGGTAGAGATGAAGGGGATGTTCACAGAATCGTCTAATGTCTCTGATCATCAGTGTTAAGAAATGTTAAGAAATATCCAGTTTAAAATTGTTTAGATTGCTATTTTAATGTCATTCACCCTTCTCCACCCCTGCCAGCAATAAACGATGAAGACCGAGAATGGCCTGCCTTGCCTCCCTGAGGTGCAACCCCACACTGAACTACAGTTCACCGTAGCTACTGAGGAAGACTTTGATGACATCATGGCTATAAGTAAGGATATATATGGTGGTCTAGACTACCTTCCGACTCGCTATCAGGCCTGGCTGCAAGAGACAAACCGCACTGTCATCCTTGCTCGCAAAGAAGGCAAAGTGGTAAGAGAGTTTGTGAAAATTGTGAAAGAGGGTTACATAGGCATTGAAGGCTAGTTATTGCTTCCATTCCTATTTTGGATAAAAAGGTTTATGATATAAGAAATACTGATGGCTGGCAACAAATGCTACCCTTTTACTTTCTTCATACAGCTATGACAGTACTCTATTCATAAAACACACATCAGCAAATAATTGTTCAGGTTTTAATAATTGTTTATTATTTTGAGTTTTCAACTTAAATTCTTTCTTTTTTGAGTTTTGTATGGTTTTCTTGCATTTTTGAGATATGTGTACTTTTAATATGTGTACTATGTAATTATTAGGGCTGTCATATGATAAAAAACGTTGTGTTTAATTTGGTGGTCATTTTTCTTGCTCCTTGTTGACTACAAAATAGCACTACACAGCCATATAAATGAATGCATTTATTACTTTTTAATAATTCAGCAACAATTTTAATCATGTCTTATCTTGTTTGCTGCCTCACAACATTTGATTGTGACCTCTCTGACGGAGGGCTTCCATGACATCACAATTACCAGAGAAATAAATTTGTAATGAAAAATATTGATGTTGTTAGGTACAGCGTGTGTAACCTGTTTATTTGAAGGTGGAATTAGAGTCAGGTGTTGTCAATCAGTGGGATGACAATCAGGTGTGACTGGGCACCCTGTTTTATTTAAAGAACAGGGATCTATCAAAGTCTGCTCTTCACAACACGTTTGTGGAAGTGTATCATGGCACAAACAAAGGAGATTTCTGAGAACCTCAGCAAAAGAGTTGTTGAGGCTCACCAGGCTGAAAAAGTTTACAAAACCATCTCTAAAGAGTTTGGACTCCACCAATCCACAGTCAGACAGATTGTGTGCAAAGGGGAGAAATTCAAGACCATTGTTACCCTCCCCAGGAGTGTTCGACCAACAAAGATCACTCCAAGAACAACGCTTGTAATAGTTGGCGAGTTCACAAAGGACCCCAGGGTAACTTCTAAGCAACTGAAGACCTCTCTCACATTGGCTAATGTTAATGTTCATGAGTCCACCATCAGAAGAACACTGAACAACAAAGGTGTGCATGGCAGGATTGCAAGGAGAAAGCCACTGCTCTCCAAAAAGAACATTGCTGCTCGTCTGCAGTTTGCTAAATATCACGTGGACAAGCCAGAAGGCTATTTGAGGAATGTTTTGTGGACAGATGAGACCAAAATGGAAATTTTTGGTTTAAAAGAAAAGCGTTATGTTTGGAGAAAGGAAAACACTGCATTCCAGCATAAGAACCTCATCCCATCTGTGAAACATGGTGGTGGTTGTATCATGGTTTGGGCCTGTTTTGCTGCATCTGGGACAGGACGGCTTGCCATCATTGATGGAACAATTAATTGTGAATTATATCAGAGCATTCTAAAAGAAAATGCCAGGAAATCTCTGAACCTCAAGAGAATGTGGGTCATGCAGCAAGTACACAAGTCGTTCTACCAAAGAATGGTTAAAGAAGAATAAAGTTAATGTTTTGGAATGGCCAAGTCAATGTCCTGACCTTAATCCAATGGAAATGTTGTGGAAGGACCTGAAGCGAGCAGTTAATGTGAGAAAACCCACCAATATCTCAGAGTTGAAGCTGTTCTGTACGGAGGAATGGGCTAAAATTCCTTCAAGCCAGTGTGCATGACTGATAAACAGTTACAGAAAACATTTAGTTGAAGTTATTGCTGCACAGGGGGTCACAGCAGATACTGAGAGCAAAGGTTCATATCTTTGTGCCGCTGACTAATATGTAATATTGGATCATTTTCCTCAATAAATAAATGACCAAGTATAACATTTTTGTCTCACTTGTTTAACTGAGTTCTAGTTATCTATTTTTAGGACTTGAGTGAAAATCTGATGATGTTGTAGGTCATATTTATGCAGAAATATAGAAAATTCTAAAGGGTTCACAAACTTTCAAGCACCACTGTATAGTATGTGGACACAAGTATTGGGACACACTTCTTAATCACTGAATTCAGCTGTTTCATTCAGTCCCAGTGGCACAGGAGTATAAAATCAAGCACCTAGCCATGCAGTCTGACTTTACAAACATTTGTGAAAGAATGGGTCGTTCTAAAGAGCTCACTGAATTTGAGGATCTGGAAAAGGATGCCACAGTTACAGCAAGTCAGCTCGTGAAATTTCTTTCCTCCTAGATATTCCACGATCAACTGTGAGTGGAATTATTGAAACATTTTGGAAGCAACTGAGCCCATGGTGCAGACCATGTAAAGTTACAGTACTGATGACTCAATAACTGCAGAGTTCTAAACCTACACTGGAATTAACATCAGCATAATGACATGGGTTTCCATGCCCTAGCAGCTGTGTGCAAGTCTTAAATCACCAAACACAATGCCAAAAGTGTTGGATGGGATGGTGTAAAGCACACTGCCACTGAACTCTGGAGCAGTGGAAATATGTTCTGTGGAGAATCATGTTTCCCTATCTGGCAGTCTGATGGACGTGTCTGGATTTGGAGAATGACTGCATTGTGCAGTTCTGTGGAGGAAAGATAACACTATGGGGTTGTTTTTCAGGGGTTGGTCTAGGCCTCTTAGTTCCAGTAAAGGGAATCTTAATGTTCCAGTAAAGCAAGCATCGTATGCTTCCAACTTTGTGGGAATTGTTTGGGGAAGGCCTGTCTTATAGAAAGCCTTCCCAGATGAGTGGAAGCTATTAAAGCTGCAAAGAGGGACAATCTCTATATTAATACCTATGGAATTAGAATGGGATGTCATAAAAGCCCCTGTAAGTGTAATGTATAGGTGTCCCAATACTTTTGTCCATAGTATATATGTCAGATCCTCAGACAGAAATGTGTTAATAAATACACACTGCACTTCTGAAAGATAGTTGAAATGGACAAAATATATGTTAGGTGTCATTAATGTATGTAAGTCCTGGCCGGTAGCTGGCTGAATTTGAGACAAATGATTAAGTAGTTGATGACTGTAGTAGGCACCAGATTCATTCACCCCGTTTCATCATTACTATTGAAGCAGCTTGTGCTGTTTAGTAAATTTGTCAGTTGTACATTTATATTTACTTTTGAATTATATTTTAGAATACACATGCACTTTATTATACACATACATAGATTTTATACTTTTTTTCTACTACATTTTCCAGATTGCACTTGAGTCAGTGTGTGTTATTGATGATGGGGAAACTATGCTGGTGGAGGGGCTCCGTGTGGCTCCTCAGGAGAGGGGCAAGGGTGTAGCAGGTGTGCTGCTCCGCTTCTGCTCACAGCTTGTTAAGGCCAACAACCCTGAAGTTAAAGTGACCAGACTGACTAGAGATGACCAGCTGGGGCCCAAGGACTTTGAAAAGTACAGACTCATCACTAAACAGGTATTAAAACATTTAATAATATGTTTGTAAATAAATGATCATTCCACTAGGGTTCCCTAAGATTTTGCAAAAAGTGTTGGTCCATCATGTTTTTATGTTAAGTTACAAAAATCTGGAAATGATTGGTGATTGGTCATAAAGTGTGCACTGCCCAGTGACTAGTCAATCCCAGCTCTCAAAACAGCCAATGAGTACATTAGAGACAGCTATTCAGTTCAGAAAAATTAAGAGTTAAAACTATGAGGAGCACTATATATGTTATTGCTGTTGCCTCATAGCTCCAGAGACCCTGGTTCGAGCCATGTCTGTGTGGGTTTCTTCCAGGTATTCACTTCACTCTCCAAAGATATGTCCAGATTTAGGTCAATTGGCAGCTCTAATTTGCCTCTAATGTGGGCAGATCAATGTCCATGTGCACTGCAATGCACTAATAACATGCCTATGGTTGGTTCCCACCTTAAGCCCTGTGTGCTATGGTTGGTTCCCACCGTAAACCCTGTGTTGTTGGATGCCCACCCACCTTCAAATGAAATATTTCGGTACTGTATTTATAACCATCAGGTTAAAGCACATCAGAGAAGAATTGCTACGATTTTGTATTCCATAATATTACAGAGTCTACTAATTTTTTTCTGCTATGTGGTTGCTAATTAGAACATACTCTTTAGACTTTGGTTCAAGACACAGAACTTCAAAACACATACAGCATGCTACATTGTTTTGGATATACCAAAATGTTTAATACTGTTTTGCAAAATAGACTCATTTCTTACCATGTCTCTTCAGAAAATCTCTTCCCCATACACAGGTATGCGCTGTTTAATGTCCATCTGATCAACTTCCATATTTTTTAATAGCAGAGGTCTTAAAAACTATCATAAATTATAATAGGAAATAAATAAACATTGCAGCCGTAAGCAGCTTTTCATCACAACAGCCAATAAATGCTGTGGATCCACAAGTCAGGAGTTAGAGTTTAAGAGCAGAACTATTAACAATTGTGTGTGTGTGTGTGTGCGTGTGTGTGTGTGTGTGTGTGTGTGTAACTACCTTACCGGTTGTGTGCTTGCTTGGTCGTCATCTCATGTTTGGTCTAGAGACTGTTCTAAATCTGTTGTTGTGTTTTGTGCAAGTGAAAATGGCTTAGTAGTACTCCTTTTTTTGTCCCACCACTACCTGTATATTCTCTCTAACCTATAACTCTATAAACTGGTTCACATTCACTGATTCACATTCACATTCCTCTGGCAGATCTTCTTTGTTGTTTGTAATACTGTCTGTCATTGCATTTTTGGTTTCTGTCAAACAAAAGTATCAGGTTGATAATACTATCCTCTTAAGTGTTATGGCTTTCCCCTATACAGGATCGTACCAGTATGTTACTGTGATATTTCCATTAATTAAAAATAAGGTTTAGCATGAGTATAATGGTTTAGGCTTCCTGCATAGATGGTAGCATTCCACACTTGTTTTCAGCTGTATCTCTGATGTATCGTTTGCACGCAGTTTTCTTCTGAAAATACCCTTTATATTTACATTACAGCGACCTAAAAAGACTAGGTGAATATGGTAAAGTCTGGTCGACATCCATTTCGGTCAACATTGTCTTTCACAGGACATAATGCGGATATTAAACGTCGCATATCTGTAACTTGTTAGTACTTTTTCCACTTGTGCAATGTTTCCACACTCCCATATACAGTCCTTGACTTTCCAAAGGGTTTCGTGATCAGGCGATCTGTGTCTGTGTAATGTACCCTGTGATCACATAAGGACTGATCTCAAGTGACTGAGTTATGTAATGTGCATGTTACAAGGATTCTGAATTTCTAAAATTCATATAGTGTGCACTAGTCTTAAACTTTTCTGACCCGGCAACATTGTCTCACATCCTTATGAAACTCCTGTTTAAAGGGAATACTGCTGGTACGCTTCAGTGCTGAAGACTTAAAGCTACGCCTCGCTGAGCTTGGGATTAATGTGGGTGTTGTTGGAGATGGCCTGCCTGCTTCCAGTACTCCTGTGCACCTGGAACCTGCGGAGGTACACCAGCTCTTTTTGAGCAGTGAAGCGATGCAGAATGTCCTACCCAATGCAACCATTGTGCAAGACTGGCAACCCTTCAAACCTTTGTCAAGCAACATAGAGATCTTGCTGAAGAAAAACATTGATTGGATGGTGAATGACATCAGTTTCCCATCCATGGCCAGCCTGTGTACGTTCCCTTTCCGTGTGCCAATTGGTGACAACTGGTACTACCTCAACATTGACATGTTTGGCAAAGATCTGTCTCTGGCCATGCAGCAGCTCCTGTGCCACCTGAGGCGTCACACCAGCACACTGAAGGGCCATGTGATGTGCCAGGTTTTCCTAGACCCACCACTGTGGAAGCCCATGGCTGATTTCTTCAAGGAGACCCTGAAAGTGGAGCTTGTCAAAGAATACACAGAGCAGTGTGTGGTGGAAGCTGATGTTGTGTAGGAAAATGAGGAGCTCAAGACACCCCTTCATCCCACTCCTGGAGGCCAAAAAAAAAAAAGAAATTGAAAGAGCTTTGACATCACTCAAATGGTTTCCTTTCATATTTTGCCCCAGAACAAAACCTTGTTTAGACAAACATCTAGACACAATAATAACTGAGGCCATAACACCCTTGTAGATAAACTGAAAAATCCTTAAAACACCACAGCTAATTTAATAATGTCTTAGAAATATTTAACTACACAAATAAAAGAAACATTTAAAATACAATTGAATTCAATATGCAACAGGGAATTTTTTTAGTATACCCATCTTTTTGTAATATGCAGTACTGTGTGTGCGTGGATCTACACATGCTGACTTGCAAATAAAACTGCACAATCTTTAGGCACTTTATGATAACCTAAATAGTATGTCTCACTATAGATAGTGAGATGTTCGCTTAAGAGACTGTTTTGTCTGAATGTTGTACAGGAGCTGCTAATGGCAAGCATAAAATAGTTTTTTAATCATTTGCCCATTTTTAATTGCGTCACACCTAGAAAGAAATCTAGAATACTTCCTAATGTATTCATCTACATAATATGAAGTGGCATTTATGAAAACAAATCCTATGTTAAAATCAAAATAGGCAGAATTAACTAAAACTTTCCCAATATATATTCACTGGATTTTCCTTCAGTCCTCCAAATTTATATGCACAATGTTTGATGTCAGGCAAAGAAGGTGGTTCTAACATTTAGATTGGTCTCAAACCTATTTACTAGTCTACATGAGATATTTCATTGTATATATGGCAGCAACTGCAACAAGATAAAAATATAACATTTTATTCTAAAAAGAAAACCTGATATAGTGCAGATTCATTGAATACTAGACTCAATGAACAGATTCGGTGTACATTTCAGTATCGCTAGCGTACTTTAGGATGTTGGTGTTATGCTTAATTATGTTATTAAGAAATAGTGAGGTATTTAAAAAAAGAAATTTGTATTTTAATTAATAATTTAATAAATGGTTGATACAACAATCATACACAATTTAAGTAATAAGTTAAGTATTTAATTATCATGTAACATAATTGACAGACTTTGTATGATACAAAAAGAAAAATAACATTCAGGGCTAGACATAGTAATTAGAAGAGAGACACACTCACTTTTAGGCACACTGTAAATGGGGTTTGTATTGTTAGCAATCCATTTGAGGGGATCTCAAATGCACTTATGTTTTTTTTGCCGACTTGTGGAAGAGTCTTGCTGTTTTGTCCACCATATTCTTTACTTGATATTGGACCTCCAGTTTCCACAGTTCATTCCAAAATGGTTTATCTCATCGTCATTTTCTGACTGGATTAAACCATCTTATTAGGAAACAACGCTTTTGAACAGAACAAATTTGCAGTGACTGATGATCAAGGCCATTGCATTTTGATGTTTTAAAGAAGTAATTTTTTTTCAAACTAAAACCTAATAAACTTATCAAGGCTTCTTATATATATATTTAAAAAAACCCTCAGATATCCAGTATACTAAGAAACCAGGGACAACCGTGAACAAAATTCAAATCAGTCTCTCACTGGCAAACTGGAAGAAGCAACTACTGAATATTTATAAGTGTTATGGGATGCACCTTTGAACTGAGTCTATCACTGGCGCAGCTGCTAAGAGAAGAGATGAAGAGAAGTAAAGAAAACCACCAGAGATGAAACAAAATACGATGGTCAAGAAAGGAAGAATGTCCTCTGCCCTACTTAAAGATGTTGATCCAGTACATCCTGAAAGTGAAAGCTGCATAAACTGTGCAAGCAATTGTACAATCCCCTATCCCTGAACATCAATTCTGGCCAAAAATTTTTTATTATTACTTTGGTTACCAAATTATGAGCACTAAAAATTTGTGGTGTCAGCATATAAGATACTGTAGTATCCATTCTGGCCATTCTGTTCTTTTTTTTCACCATCAGTATTTATGTTTTTTTACATTCTGGTTCTACTATGAAGTAACAATGTTCACGGATAAACTACTATCAAATACGATGATAATATTTGGTTATTATATGTTTTATTTTACTAAAATATAGAATGACCCGAATGGCACATAAGTGTAAGATGATATTGCACTTCAATGCTGTCTAATGAACCAGCATCAAACTTGGAAGTCCTGAAAATCTGGTTGGTGTTCTATCATGCAAGTGAAAGTTTTCCAGATTCAGTAAGAGTGAAGTGACCACTGCACTACATCCAAACTTTTAAAGAAATAGTAACAAGTTTAGTTGGTTTGTATGAATTATTATGATATTTGAACCATGAGAAAATATTTATGGAACATACCAATCAATGTAATGTATATCATGGTTTAACAGCCCATAATGACTCCTCCAAGGAGTAATTCATATTTTGTTGTTACGTTGATGGATTTTTATTTATTTACTATGTACATCCACTGAGGAAAAAGAGGCCCACTTCTTCACCTTCACTCGGACTGCACAATGTGGTTCTCACTGTACTGTACTATAAACTGTAGGATACAGTATTTTGTGAGTAGTGTGCTTTAATAAGAAAAAACAGTCATGTACTCTGTAAAGCAGCACCTTATGGCCGTTGTGAAAACTAGAAATGTGGTGCACAAAGTTTATATTTCTTTCATAACTATCAAACACTCCAATTTCTTTAACATTTTTTAAACAGTTGAATTTATTTTATAAACTCTTCTTGTAAAGCACACATTCTATTATTAATGAGGATGGCATTCTTGTAGACGGCAAGCATAAGATGTGAAACAGATACCATGTAACCAAAAAAGACTTGTTCATCAATGATAACGCTGACAAGTAATTGTTCAGTAGTTGGTACATGCAATATTGATCAGAAGAGAAGGAGGTTTTTAGCATTGTCTGTCCACAGTTTGGGACTTTATTATTAATGAGGATGGCATTCTTGTTCTGTAAGTGGATCAAAGGGGTGAAATGGGTGTTTTTTTCTACCGCACATTTTCTTTTATTTATTCTTGGTATTGACTTTTGAAAGTCAAGCCAGATGTGGTATATAGAGGTACTCCCTGTTTTATGATGGCCCAACTATATTGACTTTATGATGGGAATCCGATAATAAACATAAATAAACATTCAGCTGAAACCATACTCTGAATTTTTAAGTTCGCTGTTTCCCGGGGAAGGAGATACGAAGTATAATACTCTCTCACACTCTTTCGCTAGGCAGTGCGTGGCGTAGGAAGTCATGTGGCGTGAGTGATGAACTGCAGGAAATTTAGTGAGGAAAAACCATGTTTGCGACAATATTCATTTTAGTTATATTTTATTATGAATAATATTGTGTTAATGATTTTGCCAGACTGTAGTTTAATGTAAGAGTTAAGCATGGTTAAGGTATGCTACGCACTACGATACTTTCCTGCGCTAGATGAGGGAACTGGACGTTGCTGACATAGGGAGTCACGGGTGGGAGTGATGAGCGCTGGGAAATATAGAGAGGAAAATTCGTGGTCGTGGTTGTGCTTTAAGCATGTTTAAGCTATGCTATGATATATACTGCTAAAAAAAATAAAGAGAACACATGGAGTTATATTGTGTTGTTTAAGTGTTCCCTTTATTTTTTGAGCAGTATATATACAGTATATATTAAACTCCTCGATTTATAATACATTCAATTTACAATGGATTTGTCGGTATGTATCCCCATTGTAAGTCAGGGACTACCTGTATTATAAATGTACATGTTCTGTTTTTGTTTCAAAGGTGCAGGTAAAAAGTTATGACACTCAAAAACAACACTTTCACACTCCATTGTTTGTCCGTTGTTCTCTGGTATCCTGGTCATGGTCAAGACATTATAAGTTAATTACACTGGTTATTACAATTAAAATGGATTTCTTTTTGTATACTTGTATCACACTGACATGTACTTTATTCATAATGTTGTTCTAGCATCCAATACTATGGTGGTTACTTGAAATGTTAAATGTGAAATTTCCATTGCAATATTGGGTTATGCCTTCTTAGTTTTTGAAGAGATTTTTAAGAACAAATCAACAGCAGCTGAATCACTAAGGGTACTTTTAGCACTTTTTGAATGTTACAGGCATGTGGCTGACTGTAATTAAGGATATGTTGGAGATCTTTTAAAGAATGGCTCACCAGCACATTTAAAGCAAACCCATCACTCGCAAGAAAGGCTAGTCAATTCCTATTGCTAGAAAAGAAGACAGGTTGCAGATTGAGGTGATAGACTTAAGTAATGCACTGGGCAGACGGCGAGCATAAGATGTGAAACAGAAACCATGTAACCAAAAAAGACTTGTTCACCAATGATAGTGCTGGCAAGTAACTGTTCAGAAGTTGGTTTTTATTGTTGTCCATTCACAGTTAGGAACTTTTGAGAGGTACCTTTAAATCAACAGGTGATCTAAGAAACAGCTAACAAATGAGAACCGAAGGCTTATATTACATTGCTATACTTCTCAGGCAAAGTGAAACAGGATCAAGTGAGCACTTCATGGTGTCACCTTGCAGAAATAGAGCTTGTTCAGGTTGGATGTGCCTCATCTTTCACCTAAACCCTCTCTCCAGAGGTTTGGATGGAAAGAATGAGCAAAGGAGGTCAACGAGTGGCATACAGTCAGTCCTATTAGGCTAATGACCTACATTAGGATCTTCTTCATTAGAATTATGTTACAATGACGGGCCAGCTGGTTTTATATGCTTAAAAGAAGAACTGGAATGTGAAAATGTATTAAGGGGATTATGAGGATCGTTATAGGGCTGCAGCTGTTCTGTCTTTATTTCCTTGTTATAAAGAAATGTTGTAACAAAACCACATTATGTCATTAGCAAATGTTATTTTAACAATTGGAAGGCATGCTGTCTGACATACCTCCAACTGCTCTTTTTTTGGTGATATGTTTGCAACTAATCTGCAGCTGTGTTTTTTGTTTTCTCCTGTATAAAGCTATTATGTTACACTGCAGATACACAGCAAAAGGTCAACACTCTTGGGTTTCTTTCTTTAGTTCTGATCATTTAGGATGCATTTATACTCATGTCCTAAGCACAAGAAACAATCTGAATAAGTCTTGTAGCGTCTTGTACCAGGCATGGTCATTCAGTGGTCCAGATAGCTGCTCCTCAGGTGGTTCTTATAAAGTGTACACCTTTAATCTCAGTAGTACAGTTTATATCAGGTGTGTACTTACAAAACAATAATGGTGTATCCAAACTTGTATGAGTTCGTACCAAAGACTTCAATATTAGACTTGAGTCAAAGGTGCACCTGAGTTTAACATGGACCCCATAGGGTCCTTTCACTAATCTGCTCTGTTTAAGAGCAATTAGGTTAGATGCCCTCAAATATATATATTTAAAAATCAATGAGAATATCTGATGTGCCTGACAGAAATGTATTTGATGTACTTGAATTGCAATGAGTTTTCACATACATGGTTGTTACTATCATAATGCCAGCAAATATTTAAAACTTTTGCCACTCAGTAGGGTCCAACTAAATGGCCATGGTCTGGATTAACCTTAATCTATACTTGTCTTGGGGTGATGAATACACTAACTCCAATCAGTATAGTAGGATTATTAATTTCCTCTGTAACATAGGAGTATGCATTTCTGTATAGCACATTCCCTTGATATGGCAGTAGCTGTCATGTTTTTATACACTTATTTTTAACTTTGCAAGCAGAATTTAGGCACTGTAAAACAAAATCAGTATTAAGTTAAAAACTAACATATTTGAAACAGCTCAAGATGATCTGGAGCCAGGGTTCTCAAAGTCAGCTTCAGGGATCCCCAGGATTTCATGATGTAGTGTTGGAGTGTTCACAATTATTGCCAATTATTATTATTCTATTACTATTTAGATGTTATAAGACAAATAGATAATTTGGTCTCTTGTAAAATTTGAAAGCTCAATAACTTAAACAAGCATTTCAACTGTGGAGTACTTTCATACTTGAGTACTTTAAGTTAAATTACTGGTGGTGAAATCAGAACCATAAAAGCTCATTTGCCTGATGTACTGGCCTGGTTAATAAAAATGGTGGTTAATAAAATGGATCCTCGCTACAATCATAATTGAGCCCATTATTTTTTATGCTTAAAGGGGTCACTGGCTATAGAATATTTGAGAACTTGTGCTTTAGAAAACTCATTGCATTACTGTGAATCAAGGGAAGGATATACAGTTCCTTTGCCATGTAGACAGTATGGTGTAATTTTTAACAATACTTTTCTATAACCCAATAGAACTGTATATTTTTAAGCAGTAATTTCAAATGAATGGAAACCTATTTTGAAATTATTTGTCACTTTATTTACTTTCATGTTTGTGACAGATGCAAAGAAATTGAAAATACACGTTTTATACAAACAATTGCATCCCTGAGAGCTCTTTGATATGTGTAGCGTGATTGAGAAGGGAGGAAGGGGTTGACATTAAGCATGCACTTAGGTTTACACTAAATGAAATAATTATCAAGTAAGTACTTCATTTTAATGATTTTTTATATGTTATGTATTTCGTAATATTACACAAATATTCGATCAAACAAGTAAAGCATAATTTATGGTACAGCCATTAAGGTTCATTAGCTTCAAAGAATCTCTTTATAACTTAGTCAAACACAGACATTCAATTAGCAGTAATGAAGAGTTTGGTGTAAACCTATATTGCGCGCGCACACACACACACACACGCACACACACACTGAAGTTACAATTTGTAAGTTTAACATTTCCACAGTAATTAGATATGTCATAAAGATAGGGACAACAGCAACAGAGGCATTTTCTGTTATGCTGTATGTTTGCATATTGACCTCACTTTAATGACATTTCCATGAAATAAATTAAGCTATCAATATTAGGTACACAGTAAGACATAAGATTGCAGCAAATATTATACATATAATATATAAACAGTATTAAAAGTTAAGCAGTATTAGTTCTGACCACACTCCAATGCTGCTATGTTTGTCATATTTTAAGGTTAAATTAAAATGATCTTTGTTTTCAAAGTTTTTTTTTTTGTTTTGTTTCTCTTGCTTGGGTGGGGGGGGGTGGGTTAATTATTATTATATATTATATTATATTATTGTTTTAAGTTTGCTAAAATCTCTGTTCAATTCTCCTTCTGTAATGTGTATGGAACACATTCAATTTCAGTTGGTTTTATCACTTTACCACTATAATTTGTATGACATGTTTTTTTAGAGGTGATCAAAAAAGCATTGTGGATATTAGCCTACTTTGGCTAAATAACAACAGCAATCGAATATAGTCATTAATTTGCAGGATGCAATGTATATTTTCTTTTAGTCACACATTTGATATTTGATGAGTGAAAGCAGACACTTTATGTGTAGTGTGTGATACATGATGATGGAATCAGTATCCATTTGCAGAAACTATCTTTATTAAAATCATTAATGAAATATGGAAGTAAGGAAAGACAAATACTTTCATTTGTGAATGTATGATACTTGTATTCAGTCGTCATAATGAAATCTCGAAACAAGCAAATGTTTTTATGCATGTGGTATTCATCAAACTGCCTAAAGTATTTAATGAACAAATATTTTTTGAAATATTGGACATTTAGTAAAGAGAGTAACTGTCCTTAATGAGATGCCACAATCTCTGTGTTGAACCCTGTGGTTGGCTGATGGCGCATGAAGCCATTCCTGTCGATCAGTATAAGGTCCCTTTTTGTTGTTGTTGTTAATATTGTTGTTGTTGTTAATACTTTTAGATTGTTGTACCTAAAAGCTATATAGTGTAAATGCTACATATGTGTCACAAGGTTTGTCATAGTCATGTTAGGTAAGAGCACTCCTTCTAAATATTCAAATTATTGTATAAGAAATAGTCTATTTGAGAGAATAACATACAATGTGTAGGTCTGCAAAAGCCATAATCAGGGATTTCAGAACAAAATAAGTATTAATATTGACTTGCATATACCACTGAAAAAGAGGTGTATGATAAAATAATTTGCTTTCCTGTAAAGGCCTATCCGAAAACAACATCTGATTTAAAGCTCAAAATGTCATTGACCCTCACTTGGGACAAAATGTAGCTTAAGCAAACATGGATCATCCAATCTCTGATTGTGGCATATACAGTAAATGCTTTAGATTCTATAAAACCATAACACAGATATACTGTAGATGTAGATAATGACGGGTGAATAGCTACATTCTTAATGCACATGGCTTGATATAAAGTGATGCATTATTGCTTACTGTGGTACAGTGTAGCATTACAGACACAGTGCTTCACTGTAGCATAGCTGGGCATTATTAACTGTGCTCTAAGTGGATAGTGAACAGTAATGCATAGGTTTTATTTTAAATAAAATCAACACAGCTGTACAAACTTTGTGTGATCATAATGTGTGAATTGTACTGTGACACCCAACAATAAAAATGAAAGAACAAAGGGGGAAAAAGAAAAAAAAAGAAAACAACAAAAAAAATCCTACCCCTAATACATTCATCAATAGTTGTCATTAAACACAAGCATGCACATAATCAGTGTTAAGCCTGTATAATATAGTTTTCAAGAATTATACTTTAAATGGCACATGACACATTTTTGCCCAGCTCCAGTCATGCCCTTATCTCTATCCTTTTTCACAGACAGCCTGGTTACATATCAACGTTTACAGCACACTCACATTTACAATGGATATTCAGAACACAATGATGAACAGGTTGCTGTACAGATTAAAACAGGCTGACAATGTTCTTTTCTATGACACTGACAATTACTTGAATGTTCACTTGGATTTCAAAAACATAGGGACTAAAAATGTGATGGTGACTTTTACCAATCCTGTTTAACAGAACGTGAAATGGCAAAACACAAAGACACAGTGAAAACTAAACCATATTAATACAATAGTCTTAGTTAAAAAGCAAGATCTTTTTATTAAGAAACAAGAACACTGAATAAGTTTTTACTAAAGTTGGAAAGCGATTGACACGTAAAAGTGGAGTAAAAGGTCCAACCTATTAGCTGGTTGAGTGACAGCACACAAATTGGGAATTGTATTCAGAGCCCATACACATGGACATTTTGCTGTGAGTGAATTTATGCTAGTTTGGTTACAACTTTGGTTCGACTTACTATTTTTTCTTGAATACAATTTTTGCAGGATAGGATATATTTAATTTTTTTTCATTTAATAAACTGCATACTTAAATGGAACACATTCTGTGGTTTAGCACATTCATTTAGTTTGCAGGCTGTTTGCTTGTGACACTGGACATACCTTTTATATTCTTTCTAACAGAGCTTCGTGTTAATATGTTAATTTATGACCAGTGAACTAGCGAGAGAAAGACTGTGTGTGAGAGAGGACAATATAAGAGATGTTCTAGGCTAAAAGTGAGTTACATAAGAATATTATCTTTCTTAAGCCCCCATTTCATCTAACCCTTTTTGCTATTTGCTACTCTGATATATGAACAAATACACACAGACTAACCGAACAAATAAGCAGCTATGTGTATGGCAAAAAACAAACAAAAAACAAGCAGACTGCTTATATGGTTAGATATTGATTTATGCTAAAAATGTGTTTTCAAATCAATCCACTCAAGCTTGGCATTACACAAAGGGTTTCTATTTCTTTCACATTATGTTTGAGTTGTTTGGAACAAAATGTGAATTTGTTGGCTTCAGAATAATGGTTGTCATTCTGTGAAGGTACTGGCAATGAACCACACAGAGTACTTCACCCAAACCCTCTCTTGCAATTCAGTAGTAGGGTAAAGACTGCAAGAGTGGTTGGGATGGTAAATGAAGGTCAAGCATTATGTGTCCGAGTGTTTGTGGTGGGGGTATAGAATGCAGTGGGGAAAGTGGAAGGAAGGTTGGAGGATGAAAGTGGGGGGCTTAGATGGCCCAGTTGGCTTTTGTCTTTCCCTAGGCAACCATGCCAATCATGTAACAGAGAAACAGAGAGAGAGAGAGAGAGAGAGAGAGAGAGAGAGAGAAAGAGACCAATGATACAAAACACCCTGCTGAAATCGTGAACACTTAATTCTGTAAAACTATACTTTCAACCTCATAGAAACACAACACACAATGCACATAGAGCTGAATTAGGAAGATTTCCTATATTAATGAAAAAACAGACTTAATTACAGTCTTTTTTTTTGCCAAACTCAACTCTCGCCACCTGTGATGGCAAGATGGATTTCCCTCCATGCACTTTATGTCGAAAAGCCGGCAACCTCGACTCTCGCCATTGCCATTCTTGAAATGTGACAAATGTCTTGCAAGCTATTAAAGTCTACCCCCTTAAACCACCAAGTTTTCAGCCGAAATGGTCGGTAGGTATCACTTTAGGTGGGTCGGTAGGTGTCTAGAGTGTAGTCCCCTAGTAGAATAAAAATGACCCAAAAAGGTCCACATTCTGAAACTGATAAAATTTAAAACATAAAACTATTTGGAGAAATAGACTCATAGCAGCAAATTCCTATAAAGTGACATTCAAAGCTTGTTTTTGGTACAGATCTTATATGACATAACTACTGTCCATATAAAAGCAAGAGGTACAGATCAGGCAAAGATACAAGCAATGTTACTGCAGTAGCAGTTCCTAAATACTCAACTCAGTTGCTGATAATACAGACTGGTACAATAAAATGTGCATCTGGTCTGTTGCTGCAAAATGTTCAATAACCGGGATGACCGGGATGTAACATTTGACAGCAGAAAATTAGTTTTGCAATTTATTTTTTATTTATTTTCTCAAATTTTAACAAGTCAGAAGACAAAGGAGCTAATTTGGTTAGCAGACTAAAGCTATTTTTGATTCCAATCCAACACATGAACTATCTTTTTGTAGAAACTATTTCTAGATATGTGTGACAGAAACAGGTTGAATAATCATAATATTCAATAATATTATAATGAAATCTAAGATGTGTTGGCTGTATTCGAGATCTTTTTGCTTGCGTATTTTAGTAAAGGATGTTATGTGACAGCAGCGCCTCCCCCAAGGCCTATGGCGACAAATTTAATTACATTGTGGATATGGAGCGAGATAGGACCATTGAAAAAAGAGAAACTATTGAACATTAACTACTGAGCTGTGTCACACCCCCTTGTTCTCACTTTCGTTAAAGATGCTTTTGTTCAAAGATAGGATGAAATGAATAGAAACTGTACATGTACATGATTATGTACACTACTCAGTAGTGCTTAATTTGTAATACACCAAGCGTGTCGTGATCCTGCAAGTGGGCATTAAGTGAAAAGGTCTCGGGACAAATAAACACAACTGTGCTCATAATGCAACATGTAATACAATAGCCGTAAAAAAAATATCTATATAATTGTAAAAGACTTTCTAAGAATTGTCTTAACTATCATTTGGCTTTTTTCGCCATTTTCGCCATTTCGCCCGTTTGGGTTTTTGGAAAGGAGGTTACACACAAATAAGTACCATTTAATTTAGAGTTGTTTATTAATGTTGCTCATTTTCATTTAACTTTATATATAAAAATGCAGAGGTGCTGGATCCACACAAATAGAGACACCGAGTCTTGTCCCGGCAGGATCCGACTCAAATTAAGCACTGCTGCTCTGTAACACACATTATGTCAGCATCAGGTATGAATGTCACTGCCTTTGTCTAGCTTTTTGTAACCTCATTAAGTCACTAAACTCACCTCTTTCTAAAAATAGCCGTGAAACAGAGGCAGGCGAGATAACAAGGTACGACTGTACTGGCTCACTTAAAAGAACACCCCCACTCAGCAGTCCTGCTATGCCAAGAACCCAGCAAAACACAAAGTCTGGTTCTGAAACTTAGTTCCCTAACATACTCTAACACTGCGAAACTTACCCACAAAAAAGCAAGATTTCTAGCTTTCACAGACCTGTAACTTCTTCTTTAGAAAGCTCATCTGTCCTCCACAGTGGGGATGAAAATTACAGACCTCTCTCACCTTTCTAAGTAGGAGAACTTGCACAATCAGTGGCTGACTAAATACTTTTTTGCCCCACTGTAAACTTGTCACAGAATGGTTCTGGGAGCATCAGAAATAACTTTCGAATATGACTTGTCCAACACAGTGTCCTGACCTTAACCAAACTGAAGCTCTTTGCGTTGCGCTGAAGAAGACTTCACTACAGTGAACCACTACAGTGTGGTTCGACTCTCCCGTCATCATTAAAATATTTCAGCTAAAAATTAAGGCAAGTCTAGATGGAAATAAATGTTGCATAAGATTGTCAAAACATTGCCATGACAATGCACACCTCAATCAAAGCTAATGGGTGTCCAACACAAAATGAGAGTGCTACTTGTTTTTGGCCAGGCAGTTTATATCTTTGTTAAGTAAGTGATCTTCTTGTACCTAACTATTTTTTTATTTGGCAGTATTGTAACCACTGTCAAAATAGTTTAATGGCAGATGCAGTAAGGATTCTAAGTACCAGTACCACACTATTTTCCGCTAGGTGTAGCTAGTTACATCACACTATCTATGTATTGATATATATACATATATATATATATATATATATATATATATATATATATATATATATATATAAATACTGTGATGTATATATATATATAGTGGTGTGAAAAAGTGTTTGCCCTTTCCTGGTTTCCTATTTTGATGCATGCTTGTCACACTTAAGTGTTTTTCGGACCATCAAACCAATTTTAAAATTAGTCAAAGACAACACAAGTAAAAACAAAATTCAGTTTTTAAATGAAGGTGTTTATTATTAAGGGAGAAAAAAAATCCAACTCTACATGTCCTTGTGTGAATAAGTGATTGCCCCCCTTTGTTAAAACATAACTTAACTATGGTTTACTACACCTGATTTCACTGTCTAGCCACACCCAGGCCTGATTATTACCACACCTGTTCTCAATCAGGACATCACTTAAATAGGACCAGCCTGACAAAGTGAAGTACACCAAAAGATCCTTAAAAGCTACATATCAAAGAAATTCAGGAACAACTGAGAAAGGAAGTAATTGAAACCTATGAGTCTGGAAAGGGTTATAAAGCCATTTGTAAACCTTCCGGCGAATCACAGGGTTTCCAGTGAACCACAGTGAGAGCCATTATCCACAAATGGCAAAGACATGGAACAGTGGTGAACCTTCCCAGGAGTGGCCGACTGACAAAATTACTCCAAGAGCGCAGGTCACAAAAGACCCCACAACAACATCCAAAGAACTGCAGGCCTCACTTGCCTCAGTTAAGGTCAGTGTTCATGCCTCCACCATAAGAAAGAGACTGGGCAAAAATGGCCTGCATGGCAAAGTTCCCAGACGAAAACCACTGCTGAGCAAAAAGGACATTAAAGCTCGTCTCAATTTTTCCAGAACACATCTTGATGATCCCCAAGACTTTTGGGAAAATATTCTGTGTGTATTCCATTACATCTGGTGTAAAAGTAACACAGCATTTCAGTAAAAGAACATTGTAGCAACAGTAAAATATGGTGGTGATAGTGTGATGGTCTGGGGCTGTTTTGCTGCTTCAGGACCTGGAAGACTTGATGTGATAAATGGAACTATGAATTCTGCTGTTTACCAAACAACAATTCTACAAAGATGAGTGGCCAAAATTCCTCCATAATGCTGTAAAAGACTCATTGCAAGTTATCGCAATCGCTTGGTTGCAGTTGTTGCTGTTAAGAGTGGCCCAACCAGTTATTAGGTTTAGCAGGCAATCACTTTTTCACACAGGGACATGTAGATTTGTATTTTCTTCTCCCTTAATAATAAACACCTTCATTTAAAAATGGCATTTTGTGTTTACTTGTGTTGTCTTTGACTAACATTTAAATTGGTTTGATGTTCTGAAACACTTAAGTGTGACAAACATGCAAAAAAATATGAAATCAGGAAGGGGGAAAACACTTTTTCACACCACCGTGTATATACACATACAGACATACACACACTAACTAAAGTGCAAATAGCAAGGCCATATGGTTAGTGCCATTTCCACTTAGTACATATAGACATTCTGAACTTTAAAGGAAAGAAAGAGAGACAGAGACAGAGAACAGTATAAGAGATGTTCTAGGCTAAGAGTGAGTTATGTAAGAATATTATCTTCCTTAAATCCCCATTCCATCACCCTATTTTTACTATTTGCTACTCTGACATGTGAACAAAAACACAGGCACACCAACAAATATGCAGCTATGTGTATGTTAAAAAGCAAGCAGAAAGCAAAAAAGCCTTAAAAAGAGTCCCTTGCAATGCACCTGTAAGCACATACACACGAGGCATAGCTGCATCTCCACCTGTCATTACAGCCAAGACACATAAGCCAAGGTTAAATGAAGTCTACTGAAATGTATCAAATACAGAAAATCCAATCATTTGCTCTGATATGTGTTTGCTCAACACTACGTCACACCATCCGCATAGTGAAACTCCCGCAGTCACGACATAGAGCTCTTCTGCCTCTCAGTATCCTTCTCTTTGCTGGAACAGACAGATGGGCAATGGGGGAAGGGAGAAAAGACAGCAATGTGGTAAAACATGGAAGAGGGAGTAGAGGACAGTGAAGAAAATAGCCAAATAATATAATGCTATAAACTAATGCTAAAGACAAAATGTATTTCATATAAGAAAGAAACACATCATATGGGTATAGAAGATAGCACTGAAATACAAACAGGAGCTTAAATGATTCAAATTACTTAATATCCTTTGTCTTGACCGACTGAATTTCCACATTTTCATGATGAGTTCAAAAGGTCAGCATGCCCTTAATAAATCAGTGGTGGGGATTGGAGGAGAGGAACATGGGTGTAAAACAAACATAAATCAGCAACCAAACCAATATGGGGAAAAAAACAGATGGCATATTATAGGCTAGGATTATGACTTGATTCCAGAATGACAGCTTGTTTGTTTTCAGTTTTCCATATGGCCTACATCATGGGGAATAAAACTTCATATAAATGTGAATGCACAAACAAAAGAGTAGACTATTAGAAGACTTATTATTATAGATTTATTATTTAAAATTAGTGTTACATTTAGTAAAATGTACATTTCAGGCTGTTGATACCGTGAAATCTAATCAATTCACTTTGAGAAAAAGCAATAGTAGGAAACATGATGTTTGCACAGGACTCTGTCACTATTCTTAATATAATTAGATGGCTTAGATGCTTACAGACTCTGATTACTGACTGGGTGTGACATGGACACTGGCAATGTAGATAACGGATGAAGGGTTCATTTCAGTCACTGTAAGAAACATACACATTGTGCCTACCAATAACACAGTTACACTTTATGGGTCTCATTCATGAAACGTGAGCCGAACGGATATGCGCATAAATCGATCGTAAAACACCTTTTTCGTAAATGTCCGGATTCATGAAAATATTCGTAGTCCCAAAATGTTACTACGTACAACTAAAATCTACACATGTTCCTCTACACTAAAATCTACAAATGGCACGAAAGATGCTAAAAGTGTCATTAGACATTACTGCACTTGAATTAAAGTATAAAAGTATATAATAAGTATATAAATAAAAGACTTTCATTCTCTTATCTATCAGCTGTCTTTTTTCGCCATTTTCAAACCTATCTGTCCGCGAGCTCTCCTAAAGCGTGAGCGCGCATATTGACTGATGATCAAAGCAAATGACCCGTTTGGGTTTTTGGAATGGAGGTTACACACATAAGTACCATTTTATTAAAATTCGCTTAATAATATTGTCCATTTTCATTTTATTTTATATATTATTTTATGTTATGATCATGCCACAGCATTTTAATGGGATTCAGGTCTGGACTAGTCAAAGTCTTCATTTTGTTTTTCTTCAGCCATTCAGAGGTGGACTTGCTGGTGTGTTTTGGATCATTGTCCTGCTGCAGAACCCAAGTTTGTTACAGCTTGAGGTCACAAACAGATGGCTGGATATTCTCCTTCAGGATTTTTTTGTAGGCAGCAGAATTCATAGTTCCATTTATGACAGCAAGTCTTCCAGGTCCTGAAGCAGCAAAACAGCCACAGACCATCACACTACCACCACCATATTTTACTGTTGGTATAATGTTCTTTTTCTGAAATGCTGTGTTACTTTTACACCAGATGTAATGGGACACACACCTTCCAAAGAGTTCAACTTTTGTCTCGTCAGTCCACAGAATGTTTTCCCAAAAGTCTTGGGGATCATCAAGATGTGTTCTGGAAAAATTGAGACGAGTTTTGTTTTTGCTCAGCAGTGGTTGTTGTCTTGGAACTCTGCCATGCAGGCCATTTTTGCCCAGTCTATTTCTTATGGTCGAGGCATGAACACTTACCTTAATTGAGGCAAGTGAGGCCTGCAGTTCTTTGGATGTTGTTGTGGGGTCTTTTGTGACCTCTTGGATGAATCATCGCTGCGCTCTTGGGGTAATTGGCTTCATAACTTCATGGCTTCATAACCCTTTCCAGACTGATAGATCTCAATTACTTTCTTTCTCAATTGTTCCTGAATTTCTTTGAATCTCGGCATGATGTGTAGCTTTTAAGGATCTTTTGGTGTACTTCCCTTTGTCAGGCAGGTCCTATTTAAGTGATGTCCTGACTGAGAACAGGTGTGGCAATAATCAGGCCTGGATGTTGCCTGAGGGGGGCAATAACTTTTTCACACAGTGCCATGTAGGTTTTAATTGTTTTCTCCCTTAAAAATAAACACCTTCATTTAAAAACTGAATTTTGTGTTTACTTGTGTTGTCTTTGGCTAATATTAAAATTGGTTTGATGTTCCAAAACACTTTATCTATGACAAACATGCAAAAAAAAAAAGAAATCAGGAAGGGGGCAAACACTTTTTCACACCACTGTATGAGAGGTACCAGATCTTGGTCTGGCACCACTATGGACTCTCAAAAGTAAAAAAAATTGATTTGATTTCCGCATCATAATATTTTTTTTCTCTGCTTTTTCTGAGACATTTTTAAGAAATTTTACCGTGTTCCTCAGTCCAAAGCCTATTATACGGTGGTAATTTGTTATGCATGGACTTGGATTATGGTAATTGTTTGCTAATTGTAAAGGAACGTGCAGTCACGATCCATTTACGAACAACTGGCATTCATTAACATACGCACGCATTACTAACGAATCTCGTGTTTACACAATGTTCATGAATCTGGCGGACAGTTTTCAGAAATGTCCATTTACGTGTAATTTACTTGCAGTTTGCTCGTCTTTTTTATGAAGCTTTCATGAATGAGGCGCTATGTGCTTACTGAACACACAGATTTATTATTCCACCCCTTAAAAAGTATAGAGAATCACTATAAAATGTGTTGAGGGAATCAGACAATCACGGAGGGAATAAAGAATTTAAACTTAGTATTACAGTGGGGCATTACAGTATTTAGTCAGCCACTGATTGTGCAAGTTCTCCTACTTAGAAAGATGAGAGAGGTCTGTAAAAAATCCAGGAAATCACATTGTAGGATTTTTAAAGAATTTCATTGTAAATCATGGTGGGAAAAATAAGTATTTGGTCACCCACAAACAAGCAAGATTTCTGGCTCTCACAGACCTGTAACGTCTTCTTTAAGAAGCTCTTCTGTCCTCCACTCGTTACCTGTATTAATGGCACATGTTTGACCGCGTTATCTGTATAAAAGACACCTGTCCACAGCCTCAAACAGTCAGACTCCAAACTCAACCATGGCCAAGACCAAAGAGCTGTCGAAGGGCACCAGGAAGAAAGTTGTAGATCTGGGAAGAGTGAATCTACAATACGCAAGCAGGTTGGTGAGACTAAATCAACTGTGGGAGCAATTGTAAGAAAATGGAAGACATACAAGACCATTGATAATCTCCCTCGATCTGGGGCTCCACACAAGATCTCATCCTGTGGGGTCAAAATGATCATGAGAACGGTTAGCAAAAATCCCAGAACTACACGGAGGGACCTGATGAATGACCTGCAGAGAGCTGGGACCAAAGTAACAAAGGCTACCATCAGTAACACACTACACCGAGACCGAGAGGGACTCAGATCCTGCAAGAGCCAGGCGTTTGTCACCCTGCTTGAAGCCAGACATGTTCAGGCCCGGTCTGAAGTTTGCCAGGAGAGCATATGGATGATCCATAAAGAAGATTGGGAGAATATCATGTGGTCAGATGAAACCAAAATAGAACTCTTTTTGGTAAAAAAATCAACTCGTCGTGTTTGGAGGAAGACAGAATGCTGAGTTGCATCCCAAGAACACCATACCTACTGTGAAGCATGGGGTGGAAACATCATGTTTTGGGGGTTTTTTCTGCCAAGGGGACAGGACGACTGATCCGTGTTAAGGGAAGAATTAACAGGGCCATGTATTGTGAGATTCTAAGCCAAAACTCTTTTCCATCAGTGAGAGCATTGAAGATAGAACGTGGCTGGGTCTCTTCCAGCATGACAGTGATCCCAAACACACCACTTGGGCAACGAAAGGAGTGGCTTCCATTTAAAAGCATTTCAAGGGTCCTGGAATGGCCTAGCCCAGTCTCCAGACCTCAACCCCATAGAAAATTTGTGGAGGGAATGAGTTGAAACGTCCGTGTTGTCCAGCAACAGCCCCAAAAACATCACTGCTCTAGAGGAGATCTGCATGGAAGGAATGAGCCAAAATACCAGCTACAGTGTGTGTCAAACCTGGTGAAAACTTACAGGAAACGTTTGACCTCTGTCATGGCCAACAAAGGTTATGTTACAAAGTATTCAGTCGAACTTTTGTTATTGACCAAATACTTATTTTCCACCATAATTTACAATTAAATTCTTTATAAATCCTACAATGTGATTTCCTGGATTTTTTTTTTCTCATTTTGTCTCTCATAGTTGAAGTGTCTCTCATCTTTCTAAGTAGGGGAACTTGCACAATCAGTGGCTCACTAAATACCCCAATGTACATGTATTAGTATTCATAGTCATGTGAAAAGCTGATATACCCCAGATGACCTGGTACAGTACATCAGTCTATCTGAAGCTGTTGTTTCAGATTGATTAATTTTATTGATTAATCTGTTGAGCATGTTGATTAATCATAAAAAACACCATCTTTTGTATATGAATTTATGGGTTCATGATTTCTCCAGAAGTCAGGATTGATCAAGCAATGAAATAA
The DNA here is from genome assembly GCA_025084515.1 of Ancistrus triradiatus. Classification (NCBI taxonomy): domain Eukaryota; kingdom Metazoa; phylum Chordata; class Actinopteri; order Siluriformes; family Loricariidae; genus Ancistrus; species Ancistrus triradiatus. The sequence continues at coordinate 1,147,647 of JAJAGP010000038.1, read as the reverse complement.
GATAGAGGTGTGTTTGTTGAGGTACCCCCAAAGAAGGCACACAAAATCTGAGTTTGCTCTTTTCAACAAATATCCGTTTACTGTATGTGAACTATCCATTCATCAAAAAATTCAGCAGACCTTGGATGATTAACCATGGAACTGACTATTTATTTTTACAAATAGAGTACATACAGTGCTGTTCCATGTTCCCTAGGAGTGCTCATGCTTCAAAGATTACAGGTAGAACACAATATGCAAAGCTGACAGTAAAAAAGAACCCAAGAGTATCGCCAAAAAATCTGCAAAAAATCTCTAGAATTGGCTTTGATTGTTCAGTATAAGACAAATTATAAATACATGATGGAACAAGCAATAAGAAAAAGGCCTACAACAATTTGGAAGGCCAAACCAAACCTTTTCTCAAATGAAATTCTGTGTTGTGGCCTGAAGAGGGCTGTGTATACAGGAAATATTACAGTAGAATGGTCTAATATTCTAGCTCATGGTTGCGCAAGTATGTTCAGAAGCTAGAAGTTGTTAGTGCTACCAGTTAACCTACATTTAAAACATGGGCTCCAAATGATTAATCTGTGTGGTCAATACAGCAAGAGAAAGTATAACTGCTTGTATTTTATTAGTTTAAACAAAATGTTTTGTCTATTATTATGATTTTGATGAAGATCAGATTATATGAATAACAATTGCAGAGAATAGTAATCCAAAGCGTTAAACATTTTCTTGCAACTGCTCTTTCATGGCGAAAGAGATTTTCAGATCAGCACTTTTTCACTCTCTTTTTTCAGCACTCTTTTTTCAGTGAAACACTGGGTGCATTGGCTCCAATGACCTGAAAAAAACATTTCAAGGTATTCACTTAAATATATCTGAATGTTAGCAAGTCATCAAGCCTAACTAATATGGAGGGTTACTATCTTACTTGCGTTGCCATAAAAAACATGCAAGTAATAGATCATCAAACAAAGTGAGTGTAGCACAGTTTTGGGTTTGTAATGGTTCAGTAAAACCTGAGCTTATGGAAACTCCCACATGCTAAAGAGCACTCACCATCACTTCCTTCCTCTAAGACGTGCTGAATTTTGATTAAGCTGACAGTGGAAAGTAAGCAGAAGCGAAAGAAACAAACGGTAGAGGAAGCTTTAAAGAAAGTGTCAAATTTACAGTTAGCATATGCAAACTGGTACAGAATATTAGTAGTACAAAGCAAGAGGGTAAAGAGGAAACCGTTCTACTGCGTTTCAGCAAAAGAGCAGCCATGAGTAAGAATTCTCTCTGCGTGTTTTTCGTCATTACCTTCCTGCAAACAGGTATGTGTTAATGTCAAATGTGTGAATAAATTGTAGGAAAATATTTACATTTCAAAACACTTTTCCAGTACAGTCTTTAATAGCATCACTCCATCAGCTGCCACTGCACACATAGTTAGAAAATATCAGCATGTAACAAGATCCTTCTTCAAGACAATACTCCAGATTTGAGAAAATCATTGCTATCACCATACAAATCTATGCAATGCGTTCAAATGTAGGCCTAGGTGAGAGCGGCAGCTTACATTTCATTGTCACATATTATCAAGGCAAGTATTAATTTAAACATATACGTATGTATGCTGCATAATATCAAATACTACAAATTATTTTGAAAATCTATGCAATGGGAATTATGGATATTTTACTAGCAGGTGAGTAACAAATGATTGGTGTTTCAAATCAATAATATTTTCTTCTGTGCATATATAACTACTGTAAATGAGTATATTTAATGTTAAAATAATGTTTTTAAAGAAAGATATCTCAAATAATAAATGTAAATTGTGAGGTCATTTTGGAACAAGTAATTGAAACCCAGTCATGAAATTATTAAAAAGCACCACCAAATTAAAAATCACATGCATTTTGCATGTTGTGTCTTTTGAGGTCATGTAACTTACCAACAAAAATAATGAAAAAATAAGAGTATAAATATTACATTTCAAAACATAATTTCTGGATTACCTGTGGACTATCCAGTCTTCTGATCTGCTTAATCAGTGCACAATCATAAAGACACATTTTAGAAATCTAGTCTCAGAGGTTACTTAGACCTTACTGACTGTAGCTGAGACTAATTAATTTCATATTATCATAATATCAGCAACCTCACTACTTGGAGCATGTAATGTATAATGTATAAGTGTACAGTCTCATGCAAAAATCTGCTGATTAAACATTTTGTTAATTTTCTAAATGTAAAAAGTTCACCTGTCAAGGAAACAAAGTTAATCATTACATATTTATGCAAATTTTAGTAAGCCATTAACAAGTAACACTAAACACTGGGCTATCTGTGTACAGACTTTCGCAGGTGTGCCCAAACTTTTACATAATACTGTATAGTTTCATAAAACGGGAAGCTTTTTAATTTTATAGTTTACCTTGAGCATAAACAGTGAAAAATGTCTTTAAGCCATAAAAGAATATGTATGTAATTAATACAGTTGTATTGTTCATAATTTGTAATATAGTGTGCAGTAAACAGAAAACTGGTAAAATTAGAGGGGGATGATATGGGCTTTGAAAACACCTTGCACATCAAACCACCAACATGATTATAGTGTTTCATAAAATACAAAATACTAGGGAAATTTGGGCATTTTTGCCAAAATTAGAAGTGGTATTCAAAGTTTGTTGTGACATAGCCAGAAATCCGGTTTTCTTCTTTCTCCCCATAACAATAAAAATATGAGCACATAAAACACAACACATGACACGAAACATACAAAGGGATGAACCTCGTGAAAGACATTATGTGACATGCACATGTGAGTGCCCTGCATGGTACTAAATGTAGAAATAACAGTGCATAGGTCAATATATTTAAAGATGTCCATAAATAATACAATGTGTAAACATTATTAAAACATTTTAATAGGAAATGTTTAATATATTCAAAATATTTATATTATTATCAGGTCTAATAAATGTTTTAACCTTTTAAGCAAAAATATTAGAATGCATATAATCCATCACAAAATGTTTTCATGTGCAGTGTTTCACAAAAGCTTGGCCATCTTTGGTAGAATTACATATTTTGTTACTTTTTATAACAAAAAGAAGTTACCACAACCTCTACAGGGACCAAACTGAAATATCACATATGTCATTAATTTTAATGCATATATAACATATTGAAAAAATGAAACACATAATAATGCAATTGCAAAAGTTTGAGCACGTTCTATTTTATAGTGCTATAGAAAATCACCATGCCCTGTCAAATCCTTATTTGTCACATTACACACTGAAAATTAAGATAGGTTAAATTTTACTTCTTCCTGCTCTACTAACACATTAAAGACACTGAACATCAAGGTGAAAATAGCATTAAATAGTTCAGAAAAAAATATAAAATTGTTGTTAGTAAAATATCTGGTTTGAATAAGTGATCGGGCCCTTTAGAATAACCATTATACATTTTCTCAGGTACAACCAATCTCCAGATCACACATCAGGCTAACTGGCCTCATCTAACATCAACTGTATTGGTTTGATGGACCAAAAGGCCTCTGGGATTAAGCTGTAGAAAAGTAGATATAAGTAAAAGGATAGAAAAAGATTTCAGAGGCTTTAACTATCCTTTGGTGTCTTAAAATTCAGAGCATTATTAAGAAGTGGAAATTTTATGGCACCACCTTGCCTAAATTGGGCAGTCTTTACAAACTGGATGACCAAGCAATGAAGAAAGCAGTCAGGGAAGCAGGATGAGATCTGTGCAATATGTGCATATAATAAACAACTTCACAAACTTGACACAAAACTGGCCTGTATGTCAGGGTGGCAAGACAGAAGCCTCTGGTGAAAGAGTGTCACACTGAGTTTCTTGCTCAGTTGAAACCACAATTTAACTTTTTGAACTGAAATCCCAGCACTATGTTTGATGATAACCACACATAACATAATAGCCAAAATACAGCATAACCACTGTGAAGTATGGTGGTGGCAACTTTATATGGGTGGGGTGTTTTTCTTTAGAAGTCCTTGGTCAGGTTTGAAGGGAAAATGGATGATGCCATGAACAACCAAATTCTTGAGGAAAACCTGCAGCACTCTACTATACAGCTGAAGATAGTAGAGTTAGTTCTGTTAATCATGACAACGACACTGAACACACTACAAAAAACAACTAATGGCTTAAGGATAGGAATATGGATGTTTTTAAGGGTGAGGTCAGAGCCCTGGTCTAACTATGAAAATCATAACTCTGTGGATGGACCCGAAGAGAGAAATCCATTTCCACTAAACGTGAAATCTGACACACACCTAAACAATTCTGCAAGAAAGAACAAGCATATTAGCTCTCATCTATGTACACAAGCTGATTATGTCACCAAAAAACAGACCAGAATTATGATTTCCCCACCCATGGTGAGCAGACATTACACCATTGCTATATACCATATAAGGACAGCTTTAAAGTCCTCCTCTGACCAGCGTTTGGTAAATCTGACGACATCATTCTATTACTGACTACCTATAAACAAAAGCTGAAGCTGAAAATCTAAAATGGTCCATCTATTGAACGAGGAGTCTATTAGCATAATAAAGGTCTGCATGTAGATCACATATTGGCAGATGTTCCATGAGGCAGCAGACAGTGACATCAATCATTCCATAGACACAGTCATCAGTTCTATCAATAAATGTTCGGGTGAGGCTGTTCCACAAATTTGTGCGCGTTCTAAGCATAAACAGTGCAGCGCAAGCCATGTTAAGAGCATGCTCTGCTGTATACAACTTGGTCTACAAGAAATCAGGAGATGACCTTCAAAAAGTCACAAAGAAAGGCAAAATTTAAGAAGGAAATTAGAATTAGAAGAAAAGAGTGGAGTCCTTCTATCATGACTTTTAATATCAGACACATATGGAACAATCTCAGATATATCAAAGACAACAAAGCGAGTAAGAGTACCATGGCGTTACCCTCTCACTGTCACTGTAAACTGAAAATGACTACATTAGAATGTCTGTTGATTACAATTCAGCATTTAACATCATTATCCTGGCCAAACCTTTCACCAAACTGCAAACATCTGTGCAAGTAGGTACTAGACAGGCAGGCCACAAGTAGTCAGCATGGGCAACCATCGTTCATCCAATGCTGTGTTGCTAAACATAGCTCAAACACTATCCTGAATTTTGCTGACGACATTTCGAGTCTTATGTCGAGGCGGTCCACAAAGATGATGTAAGAACTCATTCTGACAGCCATCTCTCTTTCAATGTCAGCAAAAACAAATGACATAACAGAGGACTACAGAAAGACTCACCAGGTAATATATGTCACTATACACATCAACAGCAAGTCTCCAGTTTTAAATATCTCCAAGTACACATCTCCAGGGACCTTATATGGCCCTCCACACTGACACAGTTGGAGGACTGTCCAACAATGCCTTTGTTCTTGTGAAAGCTGAAAAAAATTAGCATGTATCACTTCTGTTCTCACTATTGAAAGCATCCTGTATGTCTACAGCTATTCTGTATGTGATCACATGAACCTTCAGAAGGTGGGGAGGTCAGTCAAACTTAAACGATGTTTAAGAAAGTCATTGAAAGGGGCTGTAAGGACAGTGAACATCAAGACCACTTTTTGTTTCAGGTACAACCATCTAGAACGCATTATCAAAACATCCAGGCACGCACAAACAAACTAAAAAACAGCTTCTAACCTAATGCTATTAGACTATTGAACAGTCAGGAAACAGCAGGAATAATTACCCCCTTGGACCAAATTCATTACAGTCACAATCATTAATCATTCTAAGCAATATTATTAGTACCACATCTGTAATAATTGTCAGTGAACACAATTCAATACAGTGCCTAGGCTCTGTGTACTAGTATTTCCCCTCTTCTGTGTATATTTTATATGTATATGGTTGCAATGTATATAACTCTCTGGCCACTTCATTAGGCACACCTTGCTAGTACTGGGTTGGACCCCTTTTTGCCATAAGAATTGTCTTAATTCTTCATGGGATAGATTCTACAAAATGCAGTAAATATTCCTCAGAGATTTTGGTCCATATTGACACGATAGCATCAAGCAATTACTGCAGCTTGTCGACTGCACATCCATGATGCAAATCTCCCGTTCCACCACATCCCAAACATGCTCTGCTGGACTATGGAAGCCATTTAAGAGAACACAGAGAACTCATTGTCTTGTTCTAGAAAGCAGTTTGAGATGGTTTGAGCTTTGTGGCATGGCACATTATCCTGCTGAAAGTACAGTGGTGCTTGAAAGTTTTAAAATATTCTATATTTCTGCATAAATATTACTTAAAACATCATCAGATTTTCACACGAGTCCTAAAAATAGATAAAGAGAACCCAGTTAAACAAATGAGACAAAACTATTATACTTGTTCATTTATTTATTGAGGAAAATGATCCAATATTACATATTAGTGAGTGGCAAAAGTATGTGAACCTTTGCTTTAGTTGCAGCAATAACTGCAATTAAACATTTTCTGTAACTGTTGATAAGTCCTGCACACCGACTTGGAGGAATTTTAGCCCATTCCTCCGTACAGAACAGTTTCAACTCTGGGATATTGGTGGGTTCCTCACATTAACTGCAAACTTCAGGTCCTTCCACAACATTTCGATTGGATTAAGGTCAGGACATTGACTTGGCAATTCCAAAACATTAACTTTATTCCTCTTTAACCATTCTTTGGTAGAACGGCTTGTGAGCTTAGGGTCGTTGTCTTGCTGCATGACCCACCTTCTCTTGAGATTCAGTTCATCGACAGATGTCCTGACATTTTCTTTTAGAATTGTCTGATATAATTCAGAATTCATTGTTCCATCAATGATGGCACAGGCCCAAACACAGGCCCAAACCATGATACTACCACCATCATGTTTCACAGATGGCATAAGGTTCTTATGCTGGAATGCAGTGTTTTCCTTTCTCCAGATATAACACTTTTATTTTAAACCAAAAAGTTCTATTTTGGTCTCACCTGTTCACAAAACATTCTTCCAATAGCCTTCTGGCTTGTCCACGTGATCTTTAGCAAACTGCAGACAATCTTTAGTAAACTGTTCTTTTTGGAAAGCAGTGGCTTTCTGCTTGCAACTCTGCCATGCACACCCTTGTTGTTCAGTGTTCTTCTGATAGTGGACTCATGAACATTAATATTAGCCAATGTGAGAGAGGCCTTCAGTTGCTTAGAAGTTACCCTGGGATCCTTTGTGACCTCGCCAACTACTACACACCTTGCTCTTGGAGTGATCTTTGTTGGTCGACCACTCCTGGGAAGGGTAACAATGGTCTTGAATTTCCTCCATTTGTAAACAATCTGTCTGACTGTGGATTGGTGCAATCCAAACTCTATAGAGATGGTTTTGTAACCTTTTCTAGCTTGATGAGGATCAACAACTCTTTTTCTGAGGTTCTCAGAAATCTCCATTGTTCATGCCATGATACACTTCTGCAAACGTGTTGTGTGTTACGGTTCGCCGTACTAAAAACGAATTACAAACCGTCTAAATAAAGAATAAGGGATTTGGGACCCAAGTGCAGTTGGCTCCAGGTGATATTAGTGAACTGAAATATAAATAACAATAAGAAACGAAAGAAAGATAAAGATTATTAAATAATAAATAACGAATATCCACGTCATAAGCGTACGGCGCCGCTATTTAAAGCGTGCGCTTACGGCGTGCCTCCGCTGCGCCAGTGGCGTTTCGGGTCTGCGCATGCACAGTGTGCAGAAACCTGAGTGGAGCTTCCACGATTGCGTGCGACACAAATAATAATAAATAGCACCTGTGTGTGTGTGGCACGGACGCGGGGAGGACGAGGATGAAAGCTCTGCGTCCTCTTCAAAGCGCAATCGAGGGGATAAAAGGGTTTTCCCTGATCGCGGCGAGGGGGGCAACGGCGTGACAGCGGGGACAGCTGGGGAAATGGCTGAGAACAGCCAGAGGAGCCCAGCAAAAATAAAAGTAAAATAATGAAAACTGACCCTACCCTGTCTAGGGCCCTAACGTACCTGGGCTACCTCTAAGCAGCCTCCGTCTGCTGACCTTGGTGACTACAGATGTACCGCTGTCCCTGAGAAAATAAACGAACGAAAAGGACGAGCTGTCCGGAACACCATTGTATGGCTGAGCGAGCGCGAATATGCGACGTGCTGTCAGCCTGTAGCATGTCGAATGCTGCGATGCCATGCGAGCCACAAAGGTGTGCTTATATGGGCTCAGCAACGGGTGTCGCCACTTGACTGTAATATGGCCGCGAAGGGCTGAAACACACACGATCGCGCTGCTGCGGCTCACTAGTGGCAAGAGAGCGACCCCTGATAGTACCTCCCCTGGTCTGTCTCACCCATTTAGGATTGAGCGTTTGGCATTTAGGGAGGCGACGGTATGCAGAACCAACCTCAATGAAGGGGTTGAAAGGGAGGGAGGGGCAGGTAAAGCCAAGTGCAAGGCTTGGTTTAGGCTAAGGGGCCAACCTGACGGGCTCAAGAGCTCAAGGCTTGGCACTGGTGGCTCCGGGGCGGAGCTCGACGCTCGCAGCTCCGGGATGGAGCTCGGCCCAGTGAGACTCACAAAAAAGGTCGGTGCGAGGCGTCTGGCCGGGCAGATAAGAGAACACGGCTGCGGCAACAACGGTGGTGGCACAGGGATTGCCACGGCATGCTCAGTTGCGCCGCTGGATGCCGCTAAAGGCCAGAATGCGGGGCTAACGGGTGCGGCGAGCTCGGGAATAGAGCTTATATGCTCAAATGCGGGGCTTGGGGGTGTGGCAAGCTCTTGTACGGGGCTAGGTGGCGCTAAATGCCCAGGCATGGAGCTTAATTGCTCAGATGTGGGGCTTACGGGTGCGGCAAGCTCTTGTACAAGAGCACGCCATGCACGTAAGCTCTATAATTGAGCACTTAACGCCTCCTAGCTCTGAACCTTGGGCTCGCCGCGCTTGTAAGTCCCACACCTGCGAAGTTTAGCGCCGTGCCTGAGCGTTTAGTGCCGCCTAGCCCCATACAAGACCTCGTCGCGGCCGTAAGCTCTATAATTGAGCATTTAGCGCCCCCTAGCTCTGAACCTGGGCTCGCTGCACTCGTAAGCTCCGCACCTGGGCAGTTTAGCCCCGTGCCTGAGCATTTAGTACTGCCTAGCCTCGTACGAGAGCTCGCCGCACCTGCAAGCTCTATAATTGAGCACTTGGCGCCGCCTAGCTCTGAACATGGGCTCGCCACGCTCGTAAGCTCCACACCTGGGCAGTTTAGCCCCGTGGCTGAGCGTTTAGTGCCGCCTAGCCACGTACGAGAGCTCGCCACGCCTGTAAGCACTATAATTGAGCATTTAGCGCCCCCTAGCTCTGATCCTGGGCTCACCTCGCTCGTAAGCTCCGCACCTGGGCAGTTTAGCGCCGCCTAGCCCCATGCGAGAGCTCGCCATGCTCGCAACCTCTATAATTGAGCACTTGGCACCGCCTAGCTCTGAACCTGGGCTCGGCGCGCTCGTAAGCTACGCACCTGGGCAGTTTGGCCCCGTGCCTGAGCATTTAGCACCCCCTAGCTCTGAACCTGTAGCTAACTGCACTTGGGTCCCAAACCCTTATAATTTGTGTTTATATGGTTCGTCATTCTTTTAAACATGGCGAACATTGTGAAGAGCAGACTTTGATAGATCCCCGTTCTTTAAATAAAACAGGGTGCCCGCTCACACCTGATTGTCATCCCATTGATTGAAAACACCTGACTCTAATTTCACCTTCAAATTAACTGCTAATCCTAGAGGTTCACATACTTTTGCCACTCACTAATATGTAATGGATCAATTTCCTCAATAAATAACTGACCAAGTATAATACTTTGTCTCACTTGTTTAACTGGGTTCTCTTTATCTACTTTTAGGACTTGTGTGAAAATCTGATTATGTTTTGGGTCATATTCATGCTGAAATATAGAAAATTCTAAACACACATCACATTCACACACACATCTGAGCCAAATAGACAAAACATTAACAGTGAGGTGGCTGTGTTACAAACAAATCTATTGATATTAGTGTACCACAGGTGCTAAATAAACACTACACTACACAGTGGACATGTTGCCAGTAAACTAATGTATTAACTTCATGGCGCCCAGGGGCCCTGGAAGCCAGAGGGACCCGGGGGGGGGGGGGGTCCCTGGCCCAAAACATTTTGCGATGCCTATCAACATTTATGATACAATATATTTTTTATTTTAAGGATCCTCTGACTATTAGGGACTTTGACCCCAGGGCCTCTTGGGGGCCCTAGCCATGCTTTTGGGGCCCCTAGCCATGCTTTTGGGCACTAGCCATGCTTCTGGGGGCCCTAGCCATGCTTTTGTGCCCTTTATGAAAATGGATGAGGCGTTGTGGCACTGCTCTGACTTCGACTTCTGGCTATTAGGGGTCCTAGGAAAGAGGGGGGCATATTTTTAGAGGGCCCTGGCTATGAGAGCCCCTACCAGGGGGCCCTAGAGAAGAGCAGGGCATACCATTAGAGGGCCCATGACTTCTTTAGAAGTCGTTTACCATGGCTCCTTGACTTTCTAGGGACCTACAAATTGCTATTTGATGTTCTTTTCATGCCTGACAATATGTCCAACAGTGAGCTAACTTTAAAGGCTAACTCACTTGCTGCAGCATATCCTTCAGATCTGAACATGAGCCTGGCAGATAAATTGATACAATACAAATCATTCATGACAGAAAAAGAAAAATATCCTAGTAAATTGCTCAAAACCATGATAAATTTGAATTTACAGTCAACCTTCCCAAATGTCTACATAGCACTTAGACTTTTTTTGACTGTGCCTACCACAAATTGTGAAGGGGAGCGTTCATTCTCCAAACTGGCTCGTATTAAGAATGAATGGATTAGGATGTGAAAAAAACACCTGAACACACTGTCGCTTCTGGCCATTGAATCAGATTTGGTCAGACAGCTTAATTGTGATGAATTAGTGGATGACTTTACAAGAAAGAAGAGTAGAAAGAAACGTATATAAAATAGATTCTTGTGTTAGGGTTAGTTATTGACAGGTTGTTTAATGTATTAATTTATTTATGTTTTTGGAGGGACGGGCGCGCGGGGTGGGGGGCCCTCGGCAACTCTTTGCCCAGGGGCCCAGACTATTCTTAATCCGTCCTTACTTACCTTGAAATATACTGCACTCAATGAGGAATTGACTTCCAGGATATAGCTAATGACATAACCAAATGTGTTTACTGCATTCTTAGGCTGGAGCATCCCTGATTTGCCTTGATCTATTGCAGAATGTTTGCTCAACAGATATTTTTTTCCAATCACCGTACACCAGTATTGTTTTAATACTATTATTATTATTATTATTATTATTATTATTACTATTATTATTATTACTCCAGTTTTAGTAAGATTTTTGCCTTCCAATCATGTGTCCTAGTAAAATGAAGTGAAAACTTCATATGCCTGCAGCCACTTTATCTCAATAAAAGAAGCAATAATTACATTACCTAGGCAGATACTTTTATAGAAAGCAACTTACGATTGAACTGAGCAGTTCAGGTTTAAAGGTCAAGGACCCAAGAATTGTATCTTGGGAGAACCAGGTTTTGAACTAACAACATTCCAATAACCAAAATCTCTAACCACTGAACCATTATTGTCCTATTGGCTCATATAACACAGTAAGGTAACACTTTACATTTAGGGCCACAAACATCATGAATTCATGAAGAAGTAATGCTTTAGTAATGTTTAACATTCATGTTCTACCTTAATTACTGCATGAATTAATATATCACTCCCGCATTAATGCATGCATGAGACATGGTCTTTTAAAGCATATTCGTAATGACTCATGATGTATCACGTGAATGGATTAATGATCACTCACTCTAATTAATACTGCATGAATTAATGCTATTTCATGTACCCTTGTAGTAAAGTGTTACCCACAGGAAAATTTGTTTATATAAAACATCCTGACCGAGAGTGAGCATTTATTTTGTTTTATAAGAAAAGCCTTGTCTTTTTTGTTTTTGTGACTTTCTTAACTTTGAGTATTTCTTGAATGAAAGTCTCATTTGTCTTCCCTTCTCTGTCTTCTTCAATAGGCGTCTCTAACAGCAATGTGTCTATCAGTGCGAGACAAGAGGGAGATAACCTGGTCCTCACCTGTGTCCTGACTGGGAAGGAGAGTCTAACTCAGATCAACTGGATGATGAAACAAGGCGCTAATCAAACACAACTGGGCATCTTCCATCCCATTTATGGCATCCATATTCCCCCTGAGCACTTTGGCACAGTAAAGATTGAAGGCAAAACACTTCCTGTGGTCTTTTCAGACCTTCGTGTAAAAGAAGTGGTATTAAATGAGAGTGCAGAAATCTGCTGTCAATTTGTGACATTTCCTTCGGGCAGTCTAATCCAATGTTCTGAGCTCAAGGATTGCATCACAAAGGGTACTATCATTTTCTCCACCCTTCCTTAGTCTAGACAACACCACTAAACCTTCACAATGCTAATTATCTATGAAACCACTTAATGCACCTTTGACCTACTTTTCAACAAACTTTAAAATTCATAGAGTTGCACATGTGTATAACCACAACTTTCTGTGTGTGGTTGTGTGTTTACAGCTGAAGCCCAGGTTGAAGTTCGTACGCTGGGTTTATTTGGGCAATTTGGAGCACTGACAGTTGGATCCTTTCTATCCCTCCTAATCTTAATAATCTTTGGCTACCTTTTCAAGATATGTTTCTGTGGCAGGTATTCCTACCATTTATCCCTTTTAAGAGACAATGATGAAATGTCTAATCTAACACTGATAAATGTATGGTAATAATAATGTACAAAATCAATTGTGCAACTGTAAGATTTCAGTAAATTGTACTAAACTGTAATCATATAACAAAATGTTAGATATTATGGTTTGTTTTATTAAGTTTAAAAAGGTTATAAAATTTCATATGCATAAACACATAATATAAATATTTAATTGCTTATTCATAATTACATTCTTTTCCTAGAAAGCAATTTTTTGAAATACAGCAAACATATCATACAGCCTCATCAGCACCGACAGAGGTAAGAATTAAGTTTAAAAAAAGAAATTTCCAAAATGAAAAACAACCAAAATGAAATTAATAGCAACTTCTTTATACTGAAATTCTCAAGTAGCTCTGATTGCAACAACACAACTATACATGTATACTGCTTGGGAACCCCAACTTTGCAACGTGATAGTTACAAAATGTTTTGTAGAAATGCTGCATTTTCTTTTTTATCTAAATCAATGTTTCTTTCTCTCAAAGTGACCTTAGATGAAAGATCTAGCGGTATATGAATTTCCTGTTTTTTTCAGTTGTACATACACTGTGGTTAAGATTTATTGGCCACTGCCTCACTCAGCATGTTCACACAGCATAGATCACACTGACATTTTCCATTAAGTAATGGCAAAAGCCCAAGGCTAGAGATTGTAATCAATACGGTAGTTAACTTCAACCTAAAAACCCTAACTGAGGTGAGCTACATATGAAAATGTATTAGTATAAAGTAAAAAATGGGCAGAGAGGTGGCTGAAGTTGGTTTAAAATGCATTATGTCTTATTCAGTTTGTTGTAATCAGAATTTATTTAGAAAGATGTATTTTCTGTGATGGTTTGATGAAACTCTAGTGAGAAATTTGCATTTGTTATGATTTAGTTCATACTAACATTTGTTTAACTGAAAAAAAAAAAACAAAGTCTGCTTTGTCTACTTTGAAATTTACACTCACCGATTACTTTATTAGATACACCTTGTTTCTACAACCATTGCCAATTTTAGCAGTTCCACTTACCACATAGATGCACTTTGTAGTTCTACAATTACTAGACTGTACTCCATCTGTTTCTCTATACATTTTGTTCGTCCCCTTTACTCTGTTCTCTAATGGTCAGGAACCCCACACGAACACCACAGATCAGGTACAATTCAGCTCTGCAGTGACTCTGATATGATGTGTTGATGGTATGAGGAGATCAGACACAGCAGTGCTGTTGAAATTTTTAAACACCTCAATGTCACTGTTGGACTGACAATAGTCCACCAGCCAAAAATGTCCAGCCACCAGCATCCTGTAGGCAGCGTCCTTTGAGCACTGATGAAGGATTAGAGAATGACTAACACAAATTGTGCAACAACAGTTGAGCTACTGTCTCTGACTTCTACATATTCTCTGACTTGTGAGATCTACAAGGTGGCACAACATGGCAGATATGTCTAATAGAGTGCACAGTCAGAGACCATAGTGTGCCAGCACAACACACAATGACACACAAGAACGATCCATCACCAAAATAGTACTGTGGTGGACCTGACCATTAGAGAACAGATGAAAGGGGACTAATAAAGTATGTAGAGAACAGATGGACTACAGTCTGTAATTGTCGATTTACAAAGTGCTTCTATATAGTAAATGAAACTTATAAAGTAGACAATGAGTGTAGAAACAAGGAAGTGTACATAATACAGTGACTGAACAGCGAATGCATTTTGCAACATGTTATCATACAAACACTACTATTCATAATAATTATAACATGCAAAGCTAATATTTTTCTTGTGTTATTCCAGACCTACACAGACGAGGTAGAGGAAGAAATACATAATCCTCCTCCCACTTCCTCTGGCTTTGATCCCAAAAAACTATATGCGAAAATAAAAGAGGATTTATACTATGGTCGTCTATGGAAAGCTTACCAAGGAAGTGAACGCGTATCAGCACCTCGATGCTTGCCTGGCTCAAGACAGATATACTACCTTCTTGGTGAGAATTCTTTACCACGATCAGAAGACGAACACACAACGGAAGGCACAGATACAGCGAGAACATCAGAGAGTAGCAACTGATCATAATCTCACCCACTAACTTGTTTCAAAAACATTCAAGAAAAATACAGTATGCAAAACAGAACTTTAACAGAAGCAAATATTTTGACCCAAAATTGATTGACACAGTGCTGTTTCTGTGGTCTTGATCTTCTAATTTGTTTATTTGGGTGTTGTAATGAATTGTATCTTTAACATTGACAAAATCACACTTGCCATTTATCACTATCATTCTGGGCGTATTAATGCAAACTGACCTTAAGCATGTTATGTAGAGTTTGCTAGTCTATTTTAGCTTTACGTTTTCCAACAATTTAATGTATTACTATCACATTGCAGTAAAGATGCAAAATTATATACTGTTAAGATTATGCTGCTATACACATCTGTTTTTGCTGTTTGCCTTTAATATAGTCTCCTGATTTTGAAAGGCTGCTTAAAATGATCAAACTTATTAATGCCTTTTCAAGCATAATATTATATATTGTTGTACATATACATTTCTTTGTAATATTTCAAATAAAAACTTTGAGATATGTTGTGCATGTAGTCTAAATAAAACAATAGGCTTTTGGAAATTTGTCCATTACTAGCTTCAATCTGAGAGACCTGTTCTTTCTTTCACTACCTGTAACAAGGTCACAAAAAAGATGACACGTTTTACATTCAAGCCCAAGCATTTTCACTTCCCAATAACAGGCAACAAAACAGCCATACGGATGCATGAAAATGCACTTTATTGAAATCATATTGGTGGTAAACAATAATGAATACAAGGTGTCTTCGATTCTAAAATTTTTACTGTGCCTTGAATGTTCACTGGTTAATTTTTTTGATCACTTACTACAGTGGTGCTTGAAAGTTTGTGAACAATTTAGAATTTACTATATTCCTGCATAAATTTAAACCTAACACATCAGCATCAGATTTTGATGCAAAAAGTAAATAAAGAGAACCCAATTAAACAAATGTGACAAAAAAAATTATTTAGCCATTTATGTTTTGGAAAAAAAAAGTGATCCATTATTAAATATTTTTGAATGGCAAAAGCCTGTAACCTCTGGGATAAACAGTTAATTTGGAGGAGAAGTTAGTGAAAGGTGTCACGTACGGGGCAAGGGAGGACACGGGAGGCGGACGGAAGTGCAAGTGCTGAAGATTTATTAGGAGTGTACATGGTGAAATATACAAACAAACAACTCAAACACAAACCAAGAATGATGATAAATACATCAAACATCAACCACATGTAACAAGCTAACAGGCTAACAAACAAAGGGAGGCTAAGGCTAACAAGCAACAATAAGGCCAAGGGAGACAACGAGACAAGACAAGACAAGACAAGACAAGACAAGACAAGACAAGACAAGACAAGACAAGACAAAGACAAGGGAACAAACCAGCATGGAGGAATGAGGAGCAAAGGAACAGGAGCCAAGGCCAACCACCATATGAAGATATAAAGCCAGACAAGAAAGTGCACAGGAAGCAGGGTATATATAGCAGACAGACCAGCAGGTGGCTACAGCCCCACCTGCTGGGTGGGAAGCAGAAAGCAGGGGGAGCGAAACCTTGTTACAAAAGGTATGACAATCAGGTGTGAGTGGGCACATCAACTCCTCTGACTCCTGACCCATGTGGAACGGCATATAGACAGACAATCATTAACACCCTAACTGGCTTTGACTCCCTCCTTGATGAGCTTAACTATATCTATCCTTGCTTTGACTGGGAAAATAAGGAGGTCATAACCTTAGTAGAGCCATCACCTGATGAACAGATCCTAACACTCACCACCTCAGATGTCTGCTCTACCTTGTACAAAGTAAACTGATGGAAGGCAGCTGGATCTGACTTCAGCTCAGGATTTAATGTCATTATCAAGTTCGTCCGTGATACCATGCTGGTCTGTCTGATCGGAGACGACAAACAATGTCTGTTCAAACAAGGACTGTTCACCCTCCTCCCATCCGGCAGGCATTACAGAAGCCTATGCTTATGCAGCAGCAGGATAAGGAAGAGTGTCTGTCCTGAGGCTGTGACCCTGCTAAACTCTGCACCTTGCTAGTACTGGGTTGGACCCACTTTTGCCTTCAGAGCAGCCTTAATTCTTCGTGGCATAGATTCAACAAGGTGTTGGAAACATTCCTCAGAGATTTTGGTCCATATTAACATGAGAACATCATGTAGTTACTGCAGATTTGTCGGCTGCACATCCATGGTGCGAATCTCCAGCTTTACCACACCCCAAAAGTGCTCTTTCTTTCCAGGAAAGCCAGCCAGGTGCTCGTCAAGTCTCTTTTTGTATCAACACTAGATTACAGCAACACTCCTCTGGCTGTTCTTCCCAGGCGTACAATTGGACCTCTGCAACTTATTCAGAATGCAGCAGCATATCTGGTTTTCAATTTATCCAAGTTCTCTCATGTCACCCCACTGCTTCATTCTCTTCACTGGCTCCCTGTAGCTGCTGCACCAGATTCAAAACCCCTGATGATTATGTACAAAGCCAAAAACAGATCAGCATCATCTTACCTAAAGGCTCTAATCAAACCACACTCTGAACCTCGTACTCTTCAAGACACAACCCTAGCTTGATTGGGCTTAACATTCATATGCAATATATACTGTTCATAAACTCTATTTGTGGTTTTACCTACAGCAAGTCCTAACAGAATTTAGTCGCACTGTGTTCTTGGGTTATTGTTTGTTTGTACTAGCATGAGGTAACGTCTACTAAGAACAAAACAAAGAGTACCGTATTTTTCGGACCATAAGGCGCACTTAAAATCCTTTAATTTTCTCAAAAATCGACAGTGCGCCTTTAAATGCGGGGCGTCTAATGTATGAATTAATTCTGGTTGAGCCTTCTGACCTACAACCGATTGTAGATGGTACACGGCGCTCATAAATCTGTCAAAATGTTTTAGCACGGTCTTTGGTAGGTTACGAAGCTTAAGGCAAACGTAATGCGCAGCATAGCGGAGTAATACGGTATGTGCTTCACCATTATGGTGTGTGCATTCATTCATTAATTTTCGAAGCGGATTTCAAACACAACGCTATCGGTCACGCAGTACAACATGGACATAGAGCAGCTGCGAGGGAATTCAACATTAACGAATCAATGGTACGGAAGTGGAGGAAGCAAGAAGACCTGCACCAGGTAAAGACCAAACTGAGCTTCCGAGGGAACTTAAGAGTTTTGTTTCATTTCATGCGTCTTATTTCATTTTTATGTATGAAAATATACCCGTTAGCAGCCGATCGTTGATATTGCGTCTTATAATCCGGTGCGCTTTATGGTCCGGAAAATACGGTACGTCTGTAAGTCGCTCTGGATAAGGGCATCTGCTAAATGCTGTAAATGTAATGGAATGCTCTATTGGATTGAGATCTGGTGACTGTGGAGGCCGTTTGAGCACAGTGAACTCATGATCATGGTCAAGAAACCAGTTTGAGATGATTTGAGCTTTTGTGACATGGAGTGTTATCCTGCTGGAAGTAGTCATCAGAAGATGGTACACTGTGGTCAATAAGATATGCTCATGGTCATCAACATTACTCATGTAGACTGTGAGGTTTAAAAGATGCTTAGTTTTTATTGAACTGCTGGTCTCTCTCTGCCTCTTCCACTCTGTGTTAAATTTAAATAATTAGCTTATTCTGTGCTCTGTTCATTTTTTGACTTACAGGAGAGTCATGGTTCCAGCCCTGCTCTCGTGGGTTTTTGCGCCCCACATGTAACATTATTGTTATTCATATTATAAATAAATGTACAAATGAATAAAAGCAATTTTTTGGGCAGGTTTTTATTAGTTTATTTTGCTGGTGTACAGAAATATCTTCCTTTGAGCTGCTCCTCTTGCTGGATCACGTGGCCCCCCATTCTCAATACTCCCAATTCCTATAACCCTCAGCCCTCCTGCTCGGGGTCCAGCACAGCTTCTTCTTTAGACTCTTGTGCCCTGGTGGGCAGAGAATCTGCAGAGCTCGTTTTCATTTCCTTCACCTGTGCAAATATAAAATCATTCAGAACATCAACATGGAGGCCATGAGAGAGACAAACCCCCTGGTTACTGATAGGATTCTTACCTTTGTTCTTCTTGTAGTTGATTTTTCTTCCCTGCCCTCTGGTTCCTCTCCTGAGCTTTTTTATCTTCAGGTCTGGAACCTGGTCTTGAATAAGGAGCTCATTTCGATTCAGCTCCTCACCTTCAGATGAACCATTAACAATAGAACAACCAATCAGAACCATCATCATAAAATTCTAACCTAATGATGACATAAACCAGTTATTAATTGAAATGTCCATGATGTTTAGTCTTTCACCTTGGGCTTCGAAGTTGGTTATTCCTGAAGCCTCCACGAATAGAGAGCCCTCCATTTGAGCTCCAGGTGCTTTTTCCTGAGCTCCAGAGTTCTTCCTCAGAACTCCTGGGGTTTCTGCCTGAGCTTCAGTGATGTCCATCTGAGCTCCAGCAACATTCTTGACAATATCATCCCCTGGTTTGAGTTTTAAAATATCTGGCATCATTTTTAAATATTGGAATCAGGAATTTGATAGACGTGCCTATGTTTTCTGCAGGACTCTTACCTTCACTGTGCTTCTTATAATGGATGTTCCTTCCCTTCCCTCTGGTTCCCCTTCTTACCCTCTTCTTTTTCTGATCTGTAACAGACATCTCTATGAACAGCTGTTGATGTTGCAGCATTATGAAGCCTACGTGGCTTGCAGAACTCACCCAGATGTTGCTCAGGAGAGTCCGTTTCATTGATGTGAATGTTCAGGACATCAGCCCCTACATCCACAACTTCATCCCCTGATTAAAGCAAACAGGAAGTAGAATTGTTCAGGAATAAAAAAAAACATTTCTCCAATGTTCCACAATCTTAATCATTTCGTTGTCTTACCCTGGGAGGGGGAGATTTCTTTCTCCATCTGGTCCAACTCTTGGAGAGCTTCGTCCTCCACGATGTCCAAAGCACTGGAGCTCATGTGAAAGCTCCAGGAGCTCAGGAAGAAGCCACGGTAGCTCAGGTAGAGGTCTATGAAGCTCAGGTGGAAGCCCCAGGAGCTCAGATGGAGAACTCTGGAGCTGATGGTGAGAGTTTCAGTGTCCATGTATGGATCATCCAGCCGGATGTCCATTGGCTCTCCGATGATGAGAGCTTTGTCCTCCACGAATGGATCATCCAGCCAGATGTCCATTGGCCCATTGATGGCTAGAGGTTCATCCTCCACACATGGATCATCCAGCCGGATGTCCATTAGCTCTCCAATGACAAGAGCTTCATCTTGCAAATATGGATCATCCAGCCGGATGTCCATTGGCCCATTGATGGGTAGAGTTTCATCCTCCACACATGGATCATCCAGCCGGATGTCCACTGGCCCATTGATGGCTAGAGCTTCATCCTCCAAATATGGATCATCCAGCCGGATGTCCATTAGCTCTCTGATGACAAGAGCTTCATCTTGCACATATGGATCATCCAGCCGGATGTCCATTGGCCCATTGATTGGTAGAGTTTCAACCTCCACACATGGATCATCCAGCCGGATGTCCATTAGCTCTCTGATGACAAGAGCTTCATCCTGCACATATGGATCATCCAGCCGGATGTCCATTGGCTCGTTGATGATGAGAGTTTTGTCCTCCACGAATGGATCATCCAGCCGGATGTCCATTGGCCCATTGATGGGTAGAGTTTTATCCTCCACACATGGATCATCCAGCCGGATGTCCATTGGCCCATTGATGGCTAGAGTTTCATCCTCCACACATGGATCATCCAGCCGGATGTCCATTAGCTCTCTGATGACAAGAGCTTCATCCTGCACATATGGATCATCCAGCCGGATGTCCATTGGCTCTTTGATGATGAGAGTTTTGTCCTCCACATATGGATCATCCAGCCGGATGTCCATTGGCCCATTGATGGCTAGAGTTTCATCCTCCACACATGGATCATCCGGCCGGATGTCCATCGGCCCCCTGATGGCAAGAGCTTTGTCCTCCAGGTATAGATCATCCATCCGGATGTCCACAACGCTGGAGCTCAGGCGGAAGACACTGTAGCTCAGGCAGAGGACTATGAAGATCAGGAGGAAGCCCCAGTGGAGGACTCTAGAGCTGATGGTAAGAGATTCATCCTCCATGTATGGATCATCCAGCTGGACGTCTATTGGCTGTCGGATGACAATAGCTTCGCCCTTGGTGTATGGATAATCCAGCCGGATGTCCATAGGCTCTCTGATGCCAAGAGCTTTGTCCTTGGTGTATGAATCATCCAGCCGGATGTCCACTGTCTCGCTGATGGCAAGAGCTTTGTCCTTGGTGTAGGGATCATCCAGCCGGATGTCCACTGGCACTTTGATGCCAAGAGTTTCGTCCTTGGAATATGGATCATCCAGCCAGATGTCCATTGGCTCTCTGATGGCTAGAGCTTCGGTGTCCATGTACGAATCATCCAGGCAGATGTCCATTTGCCATCTGATGGCGAGAGCTTTGGTGTCCATGTATGAATCATCCAGGCAGATGTCCATTGGCCATCTGATGGCGAGAGCTGTGGTGTCCATGTATAGATCATCTAGGCAGATGTCCATTGGCCATCTGATGGTGAGAGTTTTGGTTTCCATGTATGGATCATCCAGGCAGATGTCCATTGGCCCTCTGATGGCAAAAGGTTTGTCCCCCAGGTATAGATCATCCAGCTGGATGTCCACTTCCCTGGAGCTCAGATGGAAGCTCCAGGAGCTCAGGCAGAAGCCACTGTAGCTCAGGCATAGGACTATGAAGCTCAGGAGGAAGCCCCAGCAGCTCAGGTGGAGGACTCTGGAGCTGATGGTAAGAGATTCGTCCTCCATGTATGGATCATCCAACTGGATGTCCATTGGCTCACTGATGGCAAGAGCTTCGTCCTTGGTATATGGATCATCCAGCCGGATGTCCATTGGCTCGCTGATAGCGAGCACTTCGGTGTCCATGTTTGGATCATCCAGCCGGATGTCCATTGGCTCGCTGATAGCGAGCACTTCGGTGTCCATGTTTAGATCATCCAGCCGGATGTCCAATGGCTTGCTGATGGCGAGCACTTCGGTGTCCATGTTTGGATCATCCAGCCGGATGTCCATGAGCTCTCTGATGGCAAGAGCTTCGTCTTCCAGAGCAAAGCTCTTGCTGCCATAATCAGCTGCTTCATGTTTTTTCCCTCTATTCCTCTTCCTCCAGCCACACCTCCACTTCCTCCTCTTCTTTTTCTCCCCTTTGTGTTCCTCCATGTCAGGCTCAAAATCACTCTGGTGGGCCTTCGGCCAGCACCAGAAAAGACAACTCATTTTATTTGTTTCTGTTCTCTACGACGTCTCAATCCACAATGAGCAGAAAACTCTGCGCGCATTTACTGCCGCTTCCCCATTATGACGTCATAAAGCCAGAGATGCGCCAACATTCTAAATTCTAACACAGAGACACTGAAGGTCTGATAAACCTGCAGGACATAAACAGTCTTAATGTTTTACATGATTATGTCCAGTCATACCTATCAGCACTACATTTATTGATCATATGTAATCAATCAGATCAATATTTCATAACAGCATTTAATAAACTGTGTGTATGTATGTGAACGCATCTTATTATTTATGTTCAATTAAATAAACTCACATTATGAAGCGTTTCATGTACTACAAAAACCGTAAAGTTGGTTCTTCTGTTTCACAAGCATTTTATAATTTTTTGTGTAATATTAATTCTGTAAAATCATTCTAATATTAAGGTATTACATACAAAATTCAAATCATGAAAGTGAAACCACATTTTAACAGCCTTTTGTTTTATGGGAGTGCAAATAAACTTGTACATAAATGCTGATGATTTTTTATATTGATAATGTACAAAAATATGTATATTATTATTATCAATATATATGAACAACCCCTGTGGTGGCTGAGTAGAGACATTGGCATGCATGTCGATCAGTTACTATGCATTCGGAAAGTCTACAGACCCTTTTGTGACCCTTTCACAAAAACAATTTAAAAAAAAATTCCCCCATCACTCTGCACTCAATACCCCTTAATGACAAAGGGAAAACAGAATTTTAGATATTGTTGCAAATTTATTAAAAAGGAAAGACTAAAATTTTACATGGACATAAGTATTCAGACTCCCTGTGCTATGACAGATTTAGCTCTGGGTGCCTCCCATTTCTCTTGATCATCACTGAGATGTTTCTACACCTTAATTGGTTCCACTTGTGGTAAATTAAGTTGATTGGACATGATTTGGAAAGACACACACCTGTCTATTATAAGGTCTCATGGCTAACAATGCATGTCAGAGCTAAAAAAACAAACCATGAAGAGGAAAGAACTGCCTGTAGAGCTCAGAGACAGGATTTTTTGGAGAATCTGAAGAAGGCTACAAAAACATTCTGCTGCACTGATTTAGCTTGTTTTGCATTGTCTTGTTGATAAATGCATGGATGTCCCTGGAAAAGATGTCGTCTTGAACGCCACGGGCACTGACCCAACCCCATGACATAACAGAGCCTGGCTTTTGGACTTGTTGCTGATAATAGTCTGGATGGTCCTTTTCGTCTTTGGTCCGGAGCACACGGGGTCCATTTATTCACAAAAAGATCTGGAATACTGATTGGTCTGACCACAATACACGTTTCCACTGTGTGATGGTTCATCCTAGATGCCTCCAAGCCCAGTGAAGTTGACGCCACTTCTGGACATGATTAACATAAGACTTCTTTTTGCACAGTAACGTTTTAAGTAAGAGTTGTGAATGTAACTTCGAATTATTGTGCTTGATAAGACGGTTTGATAGAGTAATATCTTGTCCATGTGGTTCTATCAGCTATTGATGAATGATGGTTCTTGGTATGATGGTAGAGGGAAAAATATGTCAATCCCTTTCAGTCTTTCTTTGACGAACATTCTTTTAAACATTTCAATCATTATCTCACACATTTGTTGAAAAACTGGAGATCCTCTGCCCATCTTTACTCCTCAAAGCCTTTGGTGGATGCTGCTTTTGTACCAAATCATGATTATGATCACTTGTTGACATCACCTGTTTGAAACCACATAATTATTTAGTTTTGTTTTTACATTACTTGCCCTAAACTGCCCCTTTTTTGGAATGTGTTGCAGGCCTGAAATCCAGAAATGGATGTATATTAACAAATGAAATGAAGTTGACCAGATAAAACATGAAATATCTCAGGTTCATACTGTCTACAATGAAATAAAAGTCAAAGTAAATGTTAGGAACATTTTTTTAAATTTGCAATTACAAAACCATCACAACTTTTTCTGATTTGGGGTTGTAGAATTCTTTTACACTTCCTCAGACAGCAGCTAATGTATAAGTCCAGAAGATTTGAGAGCTGAACCCTGGTGATGTACTGGGCTGTCACACCACCCTTTGCAGAGCTTTTTGCTTGACAGCTAGCTTTCTGCACTGAGTCAGGAAGCTGAGCTCCTTTCTGTAGGCCATCTCGTTGTCATTTTAGATGACGCCCACAATTGTTATGTTAACTGTGAGTTTTACAATGACGTTTGAACTGTGTCTAGCTGTGCAGTCGTGGGTTTACAGGGAGTATAAGAGAAGGCAAGTATTAAGGGTCAGTGAGGAGGATGTGACGCTGCCCATCCTAACCACCTTGTGATGGCTCTTCGGGGAGTTCAGGATCCAGCTTCACAGAGAACTGTTCAAAACTGGTCTAATTCGGTTGTAATGGGGGCATTTCCTTTGGGTACAGCTTGATTTTCTATCGAGATGAGTGTTGAAAATATTTAGCTGGTCTGGAAGTGCAGCACTGGTGTTATTCAGCCTGGTGTCAGCCTGGTGTTATTCTTTCTTTTTTTTATAAGGCATAATGCTGGAGAAAGAGGACACTGTGGTCTGTTGTTGTTGTGCAGGTATCACATTGGTTGTTTTAGGGGGATGTTTGTGCGTGCTCTAAAGGATGGCACTGCTTCAGATGGTAATAAAGATTGGTGGTATTACCAGTCCTTTTGACATGGTCCTTATGCTTTCAACACAATATACAGTGCACACTACTCTGCTTCTAGTTGGATGTCCTCATCTTTTGAGGGGATTCCAGTTCTTATTTTTCAGCACGTTAATGCTCACCCACACACAACAAGGTATTTCCAGGAATGTCTCCACCAAATTGTAACACTTCCTTTGCCCTGCCCGGTATGGGACCAGCTGGGACGCCAGCTTTGTCAACCTACATGTGTGCAATATCTACAGGCCCAGCTCAATATCTGTGGTAAATGTGCCACAAGATACCATATGGAACCTGTATGCCTCCATGCCCAACTGAATCTCATATTGTATCCAGGCAGCCTAACAGGGTACTAGAGTCTCCTTTCAATTGTACAGTTTTCCTCAAATAAAACATATCTTCTAATATTAGAATCACTTATATATAGATATATATATATATATATATATATATATATATATATATATATATATATATATATATATATATATATATTATCTCATCATTACACTCATACTTGATCCCAACAACTCCGTCTTGGTGCTTTTTTTGTCAATGAGTATATATTGCAATATAGACATCGTGAAGTATAAAGTGACTGAGCAATAAGCTACGACTGGATCATGGTTGGATCTTCCAGCAGGATAATGATCCAGAACATATCATCAAAGCCATAAAATGGTTCACTGACCATAGAATCAACTTACTGGCATACAAGACATCCCAGTCTTCTGCCTAAACCTCACCGAAATCCTGTGATGTGAAGATGAGAGTCCACAGTAGCTGACCTTAATGTCTAATAAATTATCCTTCAAATAATGTTTTCATATTATGTTTACATTCCAAGAAAAGTGTTTACTCCAAATCCTCCAAATGCAATTTTCCACCGAAGGCCTGTAAAGTATCCTAGACTGAGCAGAATGAGCAGACTGTAAATACAAATCTGGCTGGCCTTTTAAAGAAACCCCAACTGGGCCATGGTTGGACCTTCCAGCAGAACAATGATCCAAATAATTTACAGTTAGTCATTTAAAAGACGCTTTTATCCAGAGTGACTTACAACTCATACAGTCTTACAAGTACCATTCAAGCACTAGATTTAAGGACCTTACTCAAGAGTTCAACAGGGGTAGCTTGGCAGTGCCGAGATTTGAACCATGAGCCTTCCGGTCAGCAATTTAGTAGCTCAACTGCTGCAACACTGCAGTCCTAAAATACATTCAAATCACAGGCAATTGCTTAAAGACTCCATGGGATTTCCGGCTTCCACTTCAATTTCATTAAAATACGGTAAGGAAATGTTATAAAAGTGTCTTTTTTATGAATAAATTTTGATGGAATACAATATTTTTTGGAATAATACTTTTAATCCATTGAGCAAATATCTCACTGCAATATCGTCCTGTTTCATTCAATAAATTCCTACCTGTGAACAGTGCAGCCTGTGTGTGAAATCTCCTTTTAAGGCCCCAGGAAAGTGCAGCAGGATATCATACAGAACCTGTATGCCTCCATTCCCAACTGTATCTCAGGTTTTATCCAGGCTAGAGGCGGATACAACCTAACAGGGTAACTAGAGCCTACTTTCAATTGTCCAGTTTTCCCCAATAAACTTATCCTTTCGCTTTAGTATTATATTCACTTATATATATATATATATATATATATATATATATATATATATATATATATATAATATATATATATAAATATATATATCATCATTACACTCATACATATAAAGTTTAATTTGATCCCCAACAACTCCTTATTTTCGAGCCCCCCTCTACACTCCAAGAGACACATACACGTCTTTTTACTTCCAAACTCCATTAAAATTAAAATTAATAAATAAAAAAGAAAGTTATTTTTCACTCAGCGGTCCCGGCGTCACGTTTTACTGGGCCTGGGCAATCGGGCAATTGCTATTGTTGAACCCTGACAAAACAAATTACCATACAATCGAATTAATACAAGTAACATACAATATGTATCTTAAATCCCAGAAGTTGAATCGGTTCATCTGGACATAGATTTTCGGTCGGAGAAAACGTTTCTTCACTCATCTAAGTGACTTCTTCAGTCTCAGCTAGTTGGAAACTTCCCCAATCTTATATACAGCCACCTTTGCATAACAATGGGACCGGTGATCAGTTTAATATGCAGATTGACATAGCCATTAACGACAATGGCCACGTGTCCATTCACACAGGATTGGGGAAGGATCTGCGATGGCTCCATTGTAAGATGGTGAGAGGTGTACTCTGAGGCCCCCTCCTCGGTTCAGGGATGGACGTTCCCTTTTTACAAAAATGGCTTCTTTTACTCCGCGTTCAAACAATCGTTCCTCCCTATCAAGGATCTGCACGTCTTCATCCTTGAAAGAGTGGGTGTTAAACCGCAGAGTCCTGACCTGATGAGGTAGCTCTTCTATGTTTGTGCAATCCGTTTCGCCATGGCTGTTTGGTTTTCCCCAATGTACAATTCCGGCAATCCTCCCGGCAACTTAACAGCAATACACTACATTACTCTGTTTGTGCCTGGCGGGACCCGATCCTTGGGGTGGACCAGTTTTCTGGCGTAGCGTTGTTTTGGGGTTTGAAAGCCACTGAGACGTGGGTGTTTGGCAAAGATGCGTCTCAATTGTTCAGATGTTTCCTGTCACATATGGAATCACCACTGGTTTACGCTTAGACTGCGGTTGTTGTTCTCCTCTCGTCGATCTGCTGGAGCACTGTTTGGGCGTCTTACCGGCTTTGACAAAGGCCCAGTTTGGATAAACCACATTTGCCCAGGGCCTGCTTAATGTGAGATTTTCTCTCCATCCTTGGCCGCTGTGTCAGTGGGGACGCTGTCTGCTCGGTGGTACAGTGTCCTGATGACTCCTAGTTTGTGCTCTAGTGGATGATGAGAGTCAAAACCTTAAGTACTGATCCGTATGTGTTGGCTTACGGTAAACAATCGACTTTCAATCGTCCCCCATCTCCAATCACAACGCTCACAATCCAAAGAAGGCTAACCTGCCGTTCTTCACATCCTCCCTGGTGATTTAATGTGTCTGGTCCACTGAGTTGATGTGGGTCGGTGATAATGTGAAATGTGCACCTTCCTGAGATTTCATTTTAACCCAGGTGTCATCGACATATCTGAACCAATGGCTGGGGGGTGTTCCTGAATTAGGATCTTAGTGCCTTC
Source organism: Ancistrus triradiatus (assembly GCA_025084515.1). Lineage (NCBI taxonomy): Eukaryota > Metazoa > Chordata > Actinopteri > Siluriformes > Loricariidae > Ancistrus > Ancistrus triradiatus. The sequence goes on along the minus strand of JAJAGP010000038.1, from coordinate 1,119,528 downwards.
TTTTCCACTTCTTCCATATACAGGTTGGCCACGATAGGTGAAACTGGGGAGCCCATGGCGCACCCATGTTTCTGCCTATAGTATTGCTCTCTGTATGCGAAATAGGTGGACTGAAGACACAGCTCCAACTGCTGAGACTGAAGAAGGCACTTAGATGAGTGACGAAACGTTTCCTCCGACAAAATCTATGTCCAGATGAACAGATTCAAAAAAAAAAAAAAAAAAAAAAAAAAAAAAAAAAAAAAAAAAAAAAAAAATTCTTCTGGGATTTTCTTACCTGGATTATTGAGCATGCATCAAGATGTATCTTAAAGTTCAACATTATTTCTCAAAAATTTGCCTCTGCCTTTTCCCAACCCCCGGCAATGGCTTTGCTTACGATAACTGAAAAAAATCCATATATCTGTTACGGGGGGCCTGTGGAGGCGCACCGAAAAAGGAGAAATAACGGACTCAAGTGCGGGGGAGGGGGGTCTACACAAACGACCCAAAGGAGAAAAAAAACGTAAAAAAGAAATCCCGTCACTGAGCGGGGGGGCTACTGAAGGTGGCCCGTCACGGGATTCGAGACCAGAGTCACAGTCTCCGGGGGGCGGGGAAGAAAGCTACGCGCTGCACCACAGATTCTGTGACGCACTGAAAAGAGGAAATTAAAAGATGGCAAAAAGCCTACGGGCAAACTAAGGAGTCGCTTCCCTGGCGATCTCAAACAAAAGCGGGATTATATTTAAATAATGGGTAAATCCTTTATTAAAAAAGGAAATGAAAGGCAAAGAAGAAACGCGGGAATGAAAACCCGTCAGAGCTCTGCACTGAGCTGAAGGAAAAAAAGGCACGCACAGCACATCAGAGCGCGAAGCGAGCGTTTGTGTGTGTGCATGGGAAAACTCTCTGTGGCAGAGAGCTGGCTCTGTGTGTATGGGGGAGGGGCAGCACGGTGAGCACACGCCTGCCGCGCGCTTGAGTGTGACAGAGCTGGGCTGTGTGTGTGTGTGTGCCTGTTACGCTCTGTGCGTGCGTCTGTGTGTGTGGTTGTGTGTTGTGGCGAGCGGACTGCGCATGTGCCCGGGGTTTTGGCGAGCCAGGGAGGCGCAATCGGCGCGTCTCTAGAACGCAAGGCACGCGTTCCAAAGCCCCAGGGGAAGAAAGGCTATACTTGCCCGGGGTGCAGTAAGCACCGGATAACGCCGGAGATGACAGGACCCCGCGACAGGAGCTTACCAAACGTCCCGAGGGAACGGGGAGAAGCGGAAGATGGCCGCGGGCGTCTCGGGCTGAAGAGAGACGGAGGTTAGTGGCGTTACCCCCAACTTTCCCTAACCTAACCGGCTAAGGCCCTAGCGGTTACCTCAAGGCTTTTGCCTCTACCACATCCCGCCTCCTGTGCGACACGGGATTACCACTATCCTTAAACCGTACGTAAAAGGGTAACACCAGACAAAACTCTCCAAAAACGTCGCGTGGATAGCGAGACAGTGCGCCGAAGGCCGGCATTAGGAAGCTCATTTTATAGGGGGCCGGCCGCGGCGTTTAGCGGTCCCGCGGCGACCCCTAGGGGCGGGAATGCGCCCCCTGATAATATCGGCAAATAATATATCGGCCGCAGATATATCGTGCATCACTAGTAATTCAGCTAGTTAGTGTTAAAGCTTTTACCAGTCTTGTAGTCCAGTGGAATTCCCCCACTTTCCAATTCCTATTATCAGGTATTTTAATAGCCTGATAACTTTAATAACCTGCTCGTTCTACAGGGTGTCAACAAAGTAAGTCCCACTTTAACATTGTTAATATGTGCACTGATGTTTGTCGCGTCACCCACAGGGCCCTCATTGAATCACTGTAATGTGGATAAAACCTGGGCTCCTTGTGTTTCATGTAAATCTCAAAACAGCCTCTCGTGCATTGGCTGGTGAGTAATACATTTATTACAGTGGGACTTTATTGACACTCCGTATAACAAACCATCATGAGGAATGTAGTGGAAGTAGGTGGTGTTCCACATTACCTCAACCTAAATTCTCCACTTTTATGGAGAATTTCAGGCAAATGTGCTAACCACCAATTCTCTGTGCTGTCCAATGAAAATAAAGATGATATGCATATTTTCTATGTTATTTCATGCAGTATTTTATTTATATTTACTATTGTCTTATATGCCATAGTTTTATATTCGCTATTTTATTAGTCTCTTCATAATATTACTTGTAACATACATCAACTAGTGATGCAACCTGGACACATCATCAGTGATGTTACCCGGGATCACAGAGTGTTTCGGGTCTTTCAAAATTCATACACTTTTCTCCGGGCGACCCAGCCATTGGTGATCAACCCCCCCGGTTGTGTCCAGGAAGTGCTACCCTACCCACGGATCTCCTCGCCTGATCCACAGCCACCGCGAGGCAACTTCTGCCGCCTCCGTGGCTTCCTTAATAGCTCTACTTTTATTGGCCCCAGTTATGCCCAGGATGTTGTAGACCCTGCACAGGGACTGGCCTGCGAACCCTCTGCATCCCACCTCAATGGGCTCACATCTTGCTCGCCATCCGTTGTGGCGACACTCCTCTAGCAGATCCTTGTACTTGGCCCTCTTCCGCTCATTGGACTCCACGATACGGTCTTCCCAGGGGACCGTAAGGTCTAGGAGCACCACTTCCTTGGAGCTTACTGAGGTCAGCACTACATCTGGCCTTAGAGATGTACATTCTCTGGGAACCTTAATTGCTTCCCTAGGTCCGCTCTCAGTTCCCAGTCTTGTGCCGTTGCTAGAAGGCCAGCAGAAGAGGTCCTGGCGGCAGCTGGTGGTTCTTCCCCAGATCTGACGAAGGAGATGGTCTTCTTCATTGGGCGGAGATGCTTGCACTGTGTAATCCCAATGCAGATGGTATTTGCAACGGCCTTCAAGACCTGGTCATGCTGCCAACGGTAGCGCCCCTTGCTCAAGCCTCTCGGACAGCAACTCAATATGTGCTCCAGGGTCCCTTTCTTCTGGCACAGAGCACACACTGGAGACTCCACCTTCCCCTACAAGAACAGGTTGGACGGGCTTGGCAGTACGTCATAGACAGCTTGGACCAGAAATTTTATGCGCTGGGGCTCGGCTCTACACAGCTCAGTCCAAGTGACTTTACACTCCACTGCCTGCTCCCACTGCATTCAGGCTCCCTGCTGCCGCATTCCCACCATCCTGCCTGCTCTCTCTTCTTCAACTGCCGCTCGCACTTCCTCCTGGAGAAGTGCGCTTCTATCTTTCCCATTTGCCTTGTCGTAGCGAGGTGTTGTACTGCAGCCCAGGCCTTCTCTTCCCCACACCACTGTCCCCACCAGAGCTCTGTGCCGCAGCCGTGATTCGGCAACTTCTATGGCCTCTACTGCCCTCCATTTCCGCCCGGTCCTGACTTCAATCCCAGCTTGAGAGATTTTTGGGTCACATGACTCCACCTCCCTAGTGCGGCTCACCTTGAATTCCTCATTCAAGCTGCTGATGTCAGCATGTTGTTTTTCCCATACAGGGCGATGCTGCTCAGACTTCGCAGTAGACCCAGCCACTTTCTCAGGAACCTGCTGACCCTCTTCTCAAAGCCTTCGAGTGTGGAAATCGGGACCTCGTACACTAAAAGGGGCCATAGAATTCTTGGGAGGATGCCATGCTGGTACACCCAGGCCTTGAGCTTGCTCGGGAGACCTAGACCTGACTTGTCCACGATGGTTAACCAACCTTCCAACTCCTGGTTGGTCGACTGGATGGCTGCTGTATCTCTCAGGTTGCAATCGGAAACCTTCCCCAGGCTTTTCACTGGCTTGTCGATGATGGATGGAATCTGGGTGCCACCAAGTGTGAATTGGAACTTGTTGGTAACCTTTCCTTTCTTCAGCACAAGGGATCTGGATTTCGCAGGCATGAAGGTCATGCGGGCCCAGATGGTTAGTTCCTCCAGACCCTTCAAGATCCACCTGCTCCCTTGGCCATTTGGTGTTGTCACTGTCAGGTCGTCCATGAAGGCCCTGATGGGCGGCTGCCTGATGCCGGACTTGGTTAGGGGCCCTCTGGACTGAACCTCGACAGACTTCGCCAGCATGTTCATGGCAAGTGAGAAGAGGATCACTGAAATTGTGCATCCAGTAATAATTCCCTTCTCTAACTTATGCCAGTCCAATGTTGTGGACCCTGCTGAGACCCTCAGACTGAACCTGCTGTAGTAGTCCAGAATGAGGTCTCTGAACTTGGCTGGAACATAATGCCGGCAGAGTGCCTCTTCTACCAGCTTGTGAGGTATGGACCCATACACATTTGTGAGGTCCAACCACAGCACGACTAGGTCACCTTTGTTCTCTCTGGCTTCCCTTATCAGCTGTGTGACTACCCCGTTGGGTTTGGGTCTAGATCAAAATAGATAACAGAAAACTGAAAAGCTGCTTTGAGACAATGCTCCATTGTATAAAGCAGTATAGAAATAAATCTGCCTTGACTTGACTTACTCTAATGCCCAGTAGCATCAGTTAGAGATGTTGGTGGAGAGGTACCACAGCACCCACTATAGCTCACTGGCACACTACAAATATCTGCCAAGGTGTATTTACACATCATTTGAACATCATTGTGCTTACTAGCCAAATATTTTATTACCAACAACGAATATGAATATTGTTCTCTAACTTTTAAGTTTATGACCCTCTGGCAGCCTTTAAACTGCACTTTACCTTCTCTTTTGTTCCCCCTTTCTTCTTTACAGTGATAGCTCATCTCTGACTCATACAAAGCCTTCTTCTGTCAAAAAGAATCCATCTGATAAGTTCCAGGTAAGAGAGCACTTAGTCACTGTGGTTTTCGGGAATTGTTAAAAGAGAAGCTCTAATGCTTCCTAACCTGCTTGGTATGCTGAACAGAGCCACTAGAGCTTCATAAAAAAGCGCCTTATGCCTCATTGTGTGTGAACAGACAGCGCCTCCTGCTTGTGAGGAGACCAGGTTGTTTATATTTCCCCCGGAGCTTACTTGTTGTATTAAACAGGAGCTGATTGTTGGTAATTGTAGGTAATAAACCTGACTCATGATTCAGGATTCAGGATTTATAGCACCAAGTTAACGTACTGAGGTAATTACAGACCCTGCCTGATTTTTTCACAGAACGACGGGAGGGGATATGATGAGCTTCCAAACACTGCAGACTATGTCAGTTACCGCCTGGCTTGTAATAAAGACGAGTACCCAGAAGCACATTCTCCAGCCATCCATCCGCCCCTAACCTACCTACCCCAGCAACCCTACGCCCAGCATGGCACCCAGAGCAATATGTTCACCTACCCTGTACCACCTGGGCCTAATGGCCCTTACACTTATCCTAAAGAACAGTACGTATGATCAGGCCACTCTTCAGCTCTGTCTTTGTGCATCTACTCGAATTCTTCACGACGTATGTGAGCTCATTCTCAACTCTGTGTGTGTGTGTGTGTGTGTGTGTGTGTGTGTGTGTGTGTGTGTGTGTGTGTGTGTGTGTGTTCCATAACTCTCAGTCTCGACAGTGTGCATTTATAACATTTAACAAATGTACTTATTCAAAGTTATGTAAAATTGATACAATCTCACAAGGTACAATTCAAGCAACTGAGGGTTAAGGGCCTTGCTCAAAGTTCAGCAGTGATGGGAACTAACCTTGAAATTCTGGGCAATAGGTGCTGTTGCAGCATCACTGCTCCATGTATGTATCACTTTATTAGGGTACGCCTTCTTGTTTCTACAATCACTGTCCATTTTATCAGTTCCACTTACCATATAGAAGCACTTTGTAGTTCTACAATTACATACTGTAGTCCATCTGTTTCTCCACATACTTTATTCATCCTTTACTCTGTTCTTTAATGGTCAGGACCCCCACATGACCAGCACAGATCACTTACTATTTGGGTGATGGATCATTCTCAGCACTGCAGTGACACTGGTTAGTGTGTGTTGTGCTTGTATGAGTAGATCAGACACAGCAGTGCTGCTGGGGTTTTTAAACACCTCAGTGTCAATGCTGTACTGAAAATAGTCCACCAAAAACAGAAGAGTTGTTGTCTCTGACCTACATGCTAGATGTGCCTAATAGAGTGCACAGTGAGCGAACTGTGTTTAAAAACTCCAGCAGCACTGCTGTGTCTGCTCTAATCGTATCAGCACAACACACACTAACACACCAGCACCACATCAGTGTCATTGCAGTGCTGAGAATAATCCACCACCCAAATAGTACCTGATACAGTATGTGGGGGTCCTGTGGGTCCTGACCATTAAAAATCAGAGTAAAGGAGACTAACGAGATGGACAGAGAAACAGATGGACTACAGACTCTAACTGTAGAACTACAAAGTGCTTCTATACAGTAAGTGGAACTGATAAAATGGACAGTGGGTGAGGAAACAAGAGAGTGTAGCCAATAAAGTGATCTGTCAGTGCATACATTGTCTTCATTTTGTTTTTTTCTATGTAAACTATTACGTATTGCCATTGTGTGACATGAAAATAACCTCATTTGATTATTTTTGTGTGTATACATAGCATTGTTTCATATTATATCATTTTGAACCCTAGCAGCTACAGGCAACCAACTAAGTGACATTTTCAGTGTGTGCATAATTTACCTTGATAGCTCAATGCCTTCCAATAATTATTTGGATTCTGGGAATTTTTATGAATATACAGAAGAAACTTAGTCCAGCAGATCTGGGTGGCCTCTCAAGACATCTTTTGTGTTGGATTACTGTAGCTTTGGAACTGAAATCTGTCGTTAGATAAAGCAATACAGTGTATATTCACACTCTTTCCTACATCTTGACTGTGTACCCACCATGTCATTTAATAAACCATCACCACTTGTACCTACTTCTGTCTTCTGGCAGAAAAATCTTAAACAAAAGAACTGTTCATAGATGCATTACCTCAAATTCTAGGGTATCAATTCAATTGAAGGAAAATCATTTTCAGACTCTTGAGTTAAAAAAGGTTAAATCATCTAATTGTATCTAATTATCTTATTGGTATAATTACAGTAAGTCTAAAGTAATGTCTTAACAGCAATACACAGTGTGCTGAATATACACTGAACTCATTTCATTATGTATATGTGTGCTTATCATAAATGTGTTTTTGTGTCGTTTTATAATATATGAACCTTACTGAATTGAACAACGCCTTTGGGGATCATTAATTACACTGAATATCTTTTCACCTAAATTGGCCACATAACCTCTTATATATGGCTAGTCATCCTATGTACTGTAACAACATACTGTATACCTGCAGTGAATACACACCCTGGAGACCTGCTCTTCGTAATGAAATATCCTCTTAACAATACTGTATTTAAACAAATAAATACAAATTAATAACAGGTTGGTGGTGTGTTAGCAGTGCTGCTGGAGTTTTTAAACACTGTATTCACACACTGCACTCTATTAAACACATCTACCATATTGCCAGTGTCAAAGTCAGTGTCACTGCAGTGCTGAGGATGATCCACCACCACAACAGTACCTGATCTGTGGGGGTCCTGTTACAGGACTATTACAGGACAGAGTAAAGGGGAATAACAAAGTATGCAGAGAAACAAATGGACTACAGTCTGGAATTGTAGAACTACAAACTGCAGCTATATGTTAAGTGGAACTGATAAACAAGAAACATGACATGGTGTACATGATGTGATCAGTGAGTGTATATCTCATTAAAACACTATTAACAGTATTTTTTCTAAAACATATTATAATCCATTGGCACCTGGGTGGTGCAGCAATCTAGATGCTAACCCACCACTCCGAGTTCGATTTCGACCCTGTGGAGGAAAAGCAGAGCTTAAAAAACTCTAAATATTATAATAAATGTACTTTATAACAGTCCATAATGTAATTTGTGCTGCTGTAGAATTTGATTTGTTTTATTCTAAGATTCAGACAGAAAATAATAAAATCACACATGGGCTTTAAGGGTATCTATAAACGTTTAGTCTTCTGCTTAGACCCTTATTTATAAAATGTTCATACCTAATATAGTTTTTATTCCTATATATCACAACTACAGATGTGGTTTAATTAGACACTGGGTCTTGCCACAAGAGCAATTACTCTGATGACGAAAGCGATTACTCTAATGACCTGTCAAAAGACTCTTGAAGGCTAATTTTGGGTAGTGTACCTCTTGGTGAGAGATCATTGACTGAGAGACATGTCTCTACGACACACTTAAATACATTTTGCACAGATCACAGACTCTGAGACAGGGTGCATCATTGGACTGAATGAAGCAGGAAGTTTGTTTTGACTAACTTCTCGCATATAGGCCGTTCTGACCTAGATGTTAGGAGGTGTTGAGAGCAGTGGTTCAATGAGGACACCGGCAGAACACTCGCATAGAGGATCGTTTGATCCACTGATAAGCAGGAGCTGCTCCCACAGTTTTGTTGTCCACCATGCAGATACAGGTGGCACCTTCACTACACACCCCCATCTCTGCACCCATTACATGTCCTGCCAACGACAACCAGCCCCCGTCACCTTTATTTGCAGTGGTGTCATGAACGAGAGGTAACTGAACTGCTGTAGACGGTGAGGACTGCTGTAGTGATGAATCCAGGTTCTTTCAATAGTCGGGTTCAAGTATGGAGGCCTCATTTGCTGTGGAGCAACACACCATCTCAACTGCTGATATGATTATCTGGGCAACCATCACATATGACAGTCGTATCAGTACCAGTGAAGGGAACGCAGCAGTGGGGTGACATGAGAAAATTTGGGAAAACTGAAAAGCAGAAATGCTGCTGCTCTCAGAATCAATTACAGGGCTCTGACTGTACACACAAGAAGGCCAGCCAGAAGTGCAATGCAGTAATATAGGTTTAATATAACAAGAGACTGGAAGAAGACATGATTGGCTTCCCTTGGAAAGAAACTGTAGAATTCTCCTGATGTTGTAGACTGAATATCTGCAGGACTAGGGCAGATTGGCAGTATGAGCAGAGAAGCTCACAAAGTTATCAAATACTACTCTAAGGTTTCTTGCACTCTGTGTTATGGATCGACCAGCTAGGGAGAAGGAGGACCCAAGTGCAGAGGAGAATAAATATGCAGATATGAGCTCAAAATACATATATATCAATATTGCCAGTAAGTAATTATACCGAGGTATATAGCCAAATGCACACTAGTAGGGGTGACTGTGGTCGGGATTCGAACCTAGCGTGACAGGTATTGGTGGCGAGTGAGTTACCACTACACCATGCGGCCACAAGGGGGAAGAGAGGAGTAAGTCATTAAGAGCGTAAGGGCAGACAGAAGGGCTGTACCGAATGGACTCAAAGTAAAGTAATAAATGCCAGAGTCGGCTGTAAAGGATGGATTCCAGAAGTGGAGGATATAAATAAGCACGCGCCCGGGGCGCGGATAATTTTGCAGAATATAAAGCGAGAAAAAAGAAGGCGGAACTGCGCAGGCACAGCCCAGAGGTCTCCGGAAAGACCCGAGAGGAGCCAAGCGGCCGACGGAGGATGCATGCGCACACGCCGAAGCTTGACAAACGGAGCGGTACTCCGAGGCGGCTTCCTCGCGCCGCAATAAGCGTACGCGTTGGAAATACGGGCGATAAGCGGGAACAACGGGGCTCCCAACGAGGAGGAAGGAGTACTGAGGCACGGACAGACCGGGAAATGCCGAGGTGAGCAAAAACAACAGCGGATCGGCTGCGGTGAGCGGTGGCTGAGGAACGCGGCCAAAAATGGAGGAAGAGAGGTCAGTAGCGATAAGCTTTCCCTGCCTATCTAATTCCCTGGACACATTCACCTCGAGCCTCCTGACTCTACTCGGCTGATTCTCTTCTAGAACCAGTCGTACCTTTAAGCCCTCTCAAAATGCTACTGAAAACTCTCCAAAAACAGCGGGAGAAATCGCGTATAAGAGCCGATAGTGCGCCACTTAAGGGGCATTATTTATAACTGCTCGGGCGCCACGTCGACTCGGCCGGCGCCGCCCTCTGGCTTCGGAAGCCTGAACCGTAATACTCTGAGGATGTGATGGAGGAGTTTATCTGGGAGATGACAATATATTGAAAAGAAGACAGGATCCATCTCCAGGAATGTAAAGCAGCTCAGTTTTGCTAGTTTAGCTTCAAATGATGAGCTGATATCATGACAAGGCGCAGTGCAGCCATGCTGACAGATGTATGGAGAGCTGCACACCTGATGGAGAGAAGTAGAGGCTGATCAGAGTGTCATCAGCATAACAATGATTTAAAAGCTTTGTGAGGTTATGACTTCACCGAGAGAAGCCTTTAGATCTGGAGACTTTGAGGCTTACATCTACAGGCAGAGGATTGAGGAGCACTTCAACTCCTCTGACTCCTGACCCATGCGGCATGGCAAATAGACAGACAATCATAACACCCTAACCGGCTTTGACTCTCTCCCTGATGAGCTTAACTACATCTATGGCTTTGACTGGGAAAATAAGGAGGTCATAACCTTATTAGAGCCATCACCTGATGAACAGATCCTAACGCTCACCACCTCAGATGTCTGCTCTACCTTGTGCAAAGTAAACTGGTGAAAGGCAGCTGGATCTGATGGAATACCTGGTCAGGTGCTTAGAGCCTGCACAGACCAGCTGGTGAGGTCTTTATGGACACCTTCAGTCTGTTCCTGTTCCAGGGAGTGGTTCCCAGTAGCTTCAAGACTGCCACCATCGTGCCAGGTCCTAAGCACTCCATTGTTATGGCCATTAACGATTTCAGTCCTGTTGGTCTCACCCCCTTCATTGCAAAGTGTGCTGAAAAGCTGGTTCTCTCACACTTGCAATCCTGTTTACCTGACAAATTGGACCTATACCAGTTTGCCTACCACTGCAAAAGGTCAATAGAGGATGCCAGTGCCACTGCACTTCCCTCTGCCATGAGCCACCTGGATAATTCAATCACAACACTTATGTTAGAATGCTGTTCACTGACGTCAGCTCAGCATTTAATGTCATTATCAAGTTTGCCCATGATACCCACTTTTGCCTTCAGAACAGCCTTAATTCAGCCTTAATTCTTTGTAGCATAGATTCAACAAGGTGTTGGAAACATTCCTGAGATTGTGGTCCATATTAACACAAGAACATCATGCAGTTGCTGCAGATTTGTCAGCTGCACATCCATGGTGCGAATATCCAGCTCCACCACGCCCCAAAGGTGCTTTCTTTCCAGGAAAGCCAGCCAGGTGCTTGTCCAGTCTCTTTTTGTATCAACACTAGATTACAGCAATGCTCTTCTGGCTGTTCTTCCCAGGCGTACAATTGGACCCCTGCAACTGATTCAGAATGCAGCAGGATATCTGGTTTTCAATTTATCCAAGTTCTCTCATGTCACCCCACTGCTACATTCTCTTCACTGGCTCCCTGTAGCTGCTGCACCAGATTCAGAACCCCTGATGGTTATGTACAAAGCCACAAACAGACCAGCACCATTTTACCTAAAAGCTCTAATCAAACTACGCTCTGAACCTCGTACCCTTCGAGACACAACCCTAGCTCCATTGGACTCAACATTCATATTTAATATATACTGTACATAAACGCTATTTGTGGTTTTACCTACAGCAAGTCCTAACAGAATTTAGTCGGACTGTGTTCTTGGGTTATTGTTTGTTTGTACTAGCATGAGGTAACGTCTACTAAGAACAAAACAAAGAGTACCGTATTTTTCGGACCATAAGGCGCACTTAAAATCCTTTAATTTTCTCAAAAATCGACAGTGCGCCATTAAATGCGGTGCGTCTAATGTATGAATTAATTTTGGTTGAGTCTTCTGACCTACAACCGATTGTAGATGGTACACGGCGCTCATAAATCTGTCAAAATGTTTTAGCACGCTCTTTGGTAGGTTACGAAGCTTAAGGCAAACGTAGTGCGCAGCATAGCGGGGTAATACGGTATGTGCTTCACCATTACGGTGTGTGCATTCATTCATTAATTTTCGAAGCGGATTTCAAACACAACGCTATCAGTCACGCAGTACAACTTGGACATAGAGCAGCTGCGAGGGAATTCAACATTAACGAATCAATGGTACGGAAGTGGAGGAAGCAAGAAGATGCCCTGTGCCAGGTAAAGAAGACCAAACTGAGCTTCCGAGGGAACTTAAGAGTTTTGTTTCATTTCATGCGTCTTATAACCCGGTGCGCTTTATGTATGGAAATATACCCGTTAGCAGCCGATCGTTGATATTGCGTCTTATAATCCGGTGCGCTTTATGGTCCGGAAAATACGGTACTTCTGTAAGTCGCTCTGGATAAGGGCATCTGCTAAATGCTGTAAATGTAATGGAATGCTCTATTGGATTGTGCTCGACTGTGGAGGCCGTTTGAGCACAGTGAACTCATGATCATGGTCAAGAAACCAGTTTGAGATGATTTGAGATTTTGTGACATGGAGTGTTATCCTGCTGGAAGTAGTCATCAGAAGATGGTACACTGTGGTCAATAAGATATGCTCATGGTCATCAACATTACTCATGTAGACTGTGGGGTTTAAAGGATGCTTAGTTTTTGAACTGCTGGTCTCTCTCTGCCTCTTCCACTCTGTGTTAAATTTAAATAAATTCCTTTTTAGCATATTCTGTGCTCTGTTCATTTTTTGACTTACAGGAGAGTCATGGTTCCAGCCAAACTGCTCTCGTGGGTTTTTGCCCACCACACAGAACATTATTATTGTTGTTCGTACTATAAATAAATGTACAAATGAATAAAAGCAATTTTTTGGGCAGGTTTTTATTGGTTATTTCTTGGTACAGAAACATTTTCCTTTGAGCTGCTCCTCTTGCTGGATCCTGTATCCCCCCACTCTCAGTACATCAGCGTTGCCCACCAATTCCTATAACCCTTAGCCCTCCTGGTTGGGGTCCAGCACAGCTTCTTCTTTAGACTCTTGTGCCCTGGTGGGCAGAGAATCTGCAGAGCTCGTTTTCATTTCTTTCACCTGTGCAAACATAAAATCATTCAGAACAGCAACATAGAGGCCATGAGAGAGACACACCCCCTGGATACCGATAGGGTTCTTACCGTTGTTCTTCTTGTGATTGATTTTTCTTCCCTGCCCTCTGGTTCCTCTCCTGAGCTTTTTCTTTTTCAGGTCTGGAATCTGGTCTTGAATAAGGAGCTCATTTCGGTTCTGCTCCTCACCTTCAGATGAACCAATAACAACAGAACAACCAATCAGAACCACATTCTTATATTACATAATCATAATATTCTAAACTGATGATGACACAATGATGAATAAAACTAACTGAAATGTCCATGATGTTAAGTCTTTCACCTTGGGCTTCGAAGTTGGTCTCCAGGAATAGAGAATACCTTCAATGTGCTTCTTATAATAGATGTTCCTTCCCTTCCCTCTGGTTCCCCTTCTTACCCTCTTCTTTTTCTGATCTGTAACAAACATCTCTATAAACAGCTGTCGAGATGCAGAATTATGAAGCCTACATGGCTTGCAGAACTCACCCAGATGTTGCTCAGGAGAGTCCGTTTCACTGATGTGAATGTTAAGGACAGCAGCATCTACATCCACAACTTCATTCCCTGATTAAAGCAAACAGGAAGCAGAATGGTTCAGAAAAAAAAAAAAAACATTTCTCCAAATGTTCCACAAACTTAATCATCTTTGTCTTACCCTGGGAAGGGGAGATTTCTTTCTCCATCTGGTCCAAGTCTTGGAAAGCTTCATCCTCCACGATGTCCAAAACACTGGAGCTCAGGTGAAAGCTCCAGAAGCCCAGGCAGAAGCCACTGTAGCTCAGGTAGAGGTCTATGAAGCTCAGGTGGAAGCCCCAGGAGCTCAGATGGAGGACTCTGGAGCTGATGGCGAGAGCTTCGTCCTCCACATATCGACCATCCAGCCGGATGTCAGCTGACCCGCTGATTTCAAGAACTTATTCCTCCACATATGGATCATCCATCCAGATGTCCATTGGCTCTCCGATGACAACAGCTTCATCCTCCACATATGGATCATCCAGCCAGATGTCCACTGACTCCCCAATGATGAGAGCTTCGTCCTCAACATATGGATCATCCAGCCGGATGTCCATTGGCCCATTGATGACTAGAGTTTCATCCTCCACAGATGAATCATCCAGACGGCTGTCCATTGGCTCTTTAATGATGAGAGCTTCATCCTGCACTAATGGATCATCCAGAGAGATGTCCATTGGCTCTCCAAAGACAAGAGCTTTGCCCTCCACGCATGGATCATCCAGCCGGATGTCCATTAGCTCTGTGATGACAAGAGCTTCATCCTCCACATATGGATCATCCAGCCGGATGTCCATTTTCCTCCTGATGTCCTGCAGGTATGGATCATCCAGCCAGATGTCCACAACGTTGGAGCTCAGGTGGAAGACACTGTAGCACAGGCAGAGGACTATGAAACTCAGGAGCAAGAACCAGGAGCTCAAGTGGAGGACTCTGGAGCTGATGATAAAAGCTTTGTCCTCCATGTATTTATCATCCTGCCGGATGTCTATTGGCACTCTGATGCCAAGAGTTTTGTCCTTGGTGTATGGATCATCCAGCCGGATGTCCATTGGCTCTCTGATGGCTAGAGATTTGGTGTCCATGTATGGTTTATTTAGGCAGATGTCCATTGGCCCTCTGATGGCAACAGCTTTGGCCCCAAGTATAGATCATCCAGCTGGATGTCCACAACCCTGGAGCTCAGGTGGAAGCTCCAGGAGCTCAGGCAGAAGCCACTGTAGCTCATGCATGAGGGTGTGATGGAGAAGTTTACCTAGGAGATGACAAGATATTGAAAAGAAGACAGGATCCGTATTTAAAGCACAGTGATATAAGAATGCTATTGGAAAAATATTTGTGGATGGATGAGAACAAGATATATATATATATATATATATATATATATATATATATATATATATATATATATTTGTGTTTAAATACGAACATGTTTTAAGTCATATACCGGTACAATGCAATCAGAAAGACTTTAGACCCTTTTGCTTTTTTTTTTCACATTTTGTTATGTTGCAGGCTTGTGCTAAAATAAAAAGCAAATTCAAGTTTTCCCCCCCATCATTCTGCACTCAGTGAAAAATGAATTTTAGAAATTGCTGCAAATTTATTAAAAAGGAGAAACTAAGATTTTGCATTGTCATAAGTAGGAGGTTTTGGCTTAAAATCTCACAATACATGTCCCCGTTCATTCTTTCTATAACAAGGATCAGTCGTCCTGTCCCCTCTGCAGAAAAACAGCCCCAAAGCATGATGTTTCCACCCCCTGCTTCACAGTAGGTATGGTGTTCTTGGGATGTGACTCAGAATCCTTTTTCCTCCAGTTGAGTTCTTACCAAAAAGTTCTATTTTGGTTTCACCTGACCACATGATATTCTCCCAATCCTCTTCTGGATCATCCATATGCTCTCTGGCAAACTTCAGACGGGCCTGGACATGTACTGGCTTAAGCAGGGGGACACGCCTGGCACTGCAGGATCTGAGTCTTTTTTGGCGTAGTGTGTTACTGATGGTACCCTTGTTACTTTGGTCCCAGCTCTCTGCAGGTCATTCATCAGGTCCCACCGTGTAGCTCTGGGATTTTTGCTCACCATTCTCATGATCATTTTGACCCCTTCAGATCAAGGGAGATTATCAATGGTCTTATGTGTTGTACAGTTGTTCCCACAGTTGAATTATTCACACCAATCTGCTTGCCTATTGTAGATTCACTCTTCCCAGCCTGGTGCAGGTCTACAATTTTCTTCCTGGTGTCCTTCGACAGCTCTTTGGTCTTGAGTTTGGAGTCTGACTGTTTGAGGCTGTGGACAGGTGTCTTTTATACAGATAACAAGGTAAAACAGGTTCCATTAATACAGGTAACGAGTGGAGGACAGAAGAGCTTCTTAAAGAAGAAGTTACAGGTCTGTGAGTGTCACGCCCGTGAGCCGCCCGGCTCGCCACACCTGCGTTCGTGAATGCTAATCATGTGCACCTGCTCTCATTTCCGTTCTTACCCTACTTAAGCGGCACTCAGGTCTCTCTCGGTGCCGATTCACAAGGTTCCTGTCTGGTCTCACTACGCCGTTCTTGGCCTCTCCTATCCTTCAGTGCCTCTAGCTCAATAAATGCAATCTCGTTTACCAGTGGCACGTGTCTGTCTCCTGACTCCTCGCCGCCGCGTTACAGTTGAATCGGCCGACATGGAGACAGCGGCTACTGGCTCTGGTCACGACCCTGCTTCTGCCGTCGGACAGTGGCTCGCTGACTTCCGTGCCCAGCTTGGGGAGGTGGCTCAGGACGTGAAATCCCTCGCCGAGGACCAAAGCTCGCTGGTCCTTTCGCTCAACGGGCTCGTCCAGCGTCTCTCACAGCTGCTGCCGCCCCCCGCCGCCGCGGACCTCGCCGCCTCCATTCCGCTTCCCTTCAGCCCTCAGCTGGCCCCACCTCCCGTCAGCGACCTCGCTCACCAGCGTCCAGCCGGCACCCTCGCTCGCCAGCGTCCAGCCGGCACCCTCGCTCGCCAGCGTCCAGCCGGCACCCTCGCTCGCCAGCGTCCAGCCAGCACCCTCGCTCGCCAGCGTCCAGCCGGCACCCGCACTCGCCAGCGTCCAGCCGGCACCCTCGCTCGCCAGCGTCCAGCCGGCACCCACGCTCGCCAGCGTCCAGCCGGCACCCTCGCTCGCCAGCGTCCAGCCGGCACCCACGCTCGCCAGCATGCAGTCTGCTTCCTCGTTCGTCAGCGTCAGCGTCGCCAGCCATCCGACTGCTGTCAATCTCCTCCGAGGGTCCGCCCGGCGAGAAAACCCCCGGACTCGGAACTGCATGCGGGCATTTTCTGCTGGAGTCCTGGCTCCGTCTCGGACTCCGTGGTGGGGGCTCTGACACGCCAACGAGCCGCCCGGCTCGCCACACCTGCGTTCGTGAATGCTAATCATGTGCACCTGTTCTCATTTCCGTTCTTACCCTACTTAAGCGGCACTCAGGTCTCTCTCGGTGCCGATTCACAAGGTTCCTGTCTGGTCTCACTACGCCGTTCTCGGCCTCTCCTATCCTTCAGTGCCTCTAGCTCAATAAATGCAATCTCGTTTACCAGTGGCACGTGTCTGTCTCCTGACTCCTCGCCGCCGCGTTACAGTGAGTTTTTTGAGTATTGAGTTGGACCAAATTTATTGACCAAATACTTATTTTCCACCATGATTTTCAATTAAATATTTTAAAAATCCTCTAGTGTGATTTCCTGAATTTTTTTTCTCATTTTGTCTCTCATAGTTGAAGTGTACCTATGATGAAAATTACAGACCTCTCTCATCTTCATAAGTAGGAGAACTTGCACAATCAGTGGCTGACTAAATACTTTTTGGCCCCACTGTAGGTTATATACTACATCAATTTTCAGCTCAAAATATTGATTTTTTTGAAGGAACAAAACATATTTTAAATGGGGTATAAACTACAGTTTCTGCTCCTGTGATTGTAGCAGTGCAGGGTTTTGACTCCATTTGTCCGCTGAATTCAGTGTGATGTGATGTATTAAGACGACTCAGATTGTGCACCGTAACTTGTAGTTCAGCTGCTTTATATTTTCAGTCAGCTATGTGGAATATTAAAATATGCATTGTATCGCAATGTATTGTAATATAATCGTATCGTATCCCATGTATCGAGATGCATATCATATCGTGAAGTCCTTTCCAATACCCACTCCTAGTCAAATGTGTAGGAACTGGTTGCTGGTGTTTCAAGACCCTGCCCCCATTATGTACATGTTGAAAGAAAATATTACTGATTATTTGGTTATGGCCATCACAACGGGTAATATGATCTCAATACCACAATAATATATAATATTATGCATGATAATATTAATATTATAGTTTGATAGCTTTCTGATCTATTAAAATTACTAGGGTGGATGTTCCAAAAATGATTTGTAGCATTAGCTGTGGCATACACTGAGTATAGGGAATGTCCATCCATTAGGTAATTATTTATTGCTTTGTATTTCCGAAAGGACAAAACAGATAAATAGCTCTGGTGGCTCAGATAGAAAAAAGCCAGCTGCCAGAAATGGCAGTTCCTAAGGGCCTGGGTTCAAATTAGAGGTGGGGTTTGAAATGTGAATTTTAAGCGGTGTGTTTTTATGGAACCCTTGATGGACTGGCATCTTGTCAAGGGTGTACTTCTGACTGTGAACACTGAATACCAATGAAACCCTCCCCTGTGACTCTGACCAGGATGAATGGGAGTAAAATGGGATGCTCAGGTTTGCTTTAAAACAGTTAAAGGGTTAGTTGTTGTGGCTATGAGCTTCAGCAACATTTATATCCATTTAACAAGAAAACATTTAAAGCATGTATTTTGCCCTATTCATTGTTCTAACAATGTTTTTTTTCTGATTAAAGCATTGTGTTTTGTATTCTTAAATGCAAAACACCTCATGGCATGCTAGAGACCAAGCCCTGTGACACGATAACTCTGAGAATCCCAAAAGGACCCTGGTAGGGAAGAACACAAGCAGATAGACCGAATGGGACCTTGTGGTTAGTCTTGAACCAGGCCAACATCTTGGAAGCTATAACGGAACTGACCTGTGATGAGACTCTTTTCCAACTTGAAATGCAACACAAACTTCATCTCGTTAAAGGCAGAATTCATATCAGGGTGGCTCAGCACCTACAAACCACCACTCTACCACTCAGCCAACCTGTATCATGGATGGTTCTGCTCCAGTTCTGTCCGAATTTGACCTGTCTGCCTCTGAGAGTCAAATTTTCTCAAATCATAGGGCTGGGTTCGTTGACCCCAGATCAGGAGTTCCCTGCATGCGTGACACAGAATTTGTGTGAACGTGCAGTAGGCTATTGTTTTTTAGAGAGTGTTATCTTTTTATGGACCGGTTGTAAACTCTGCAATTTCAGAGTTTACAACCGGTCCATAAAAAGATAACACTCTGTAAAAAACAATACTGGTCCATAAAAAGATAACATGTTGCATTGTTATTATACAAATATTTTGGTGTTGACTATAGCGAACGTATTCTCTTCACAATCTTCACAATATTCTATGCCCATCTTTGAAATATCAATATCAATTAAAAAATGTTAACAAAAAGTGGTGAAAAGCATCCGTAGCTGGGTAAAAGGAATGCTCATACTGCTAATCAAGAATAATGTATAACATTGTGTCATTGTAAGTGTTTCATGCTTGTGATGTGGAGGTGGTGGCGCAAATGGCAGACACACTGCACCAGTAGACAGCACTAAACTGTGAGGAGTGCAAGTTAATGGAGTAATTAGGCACAGCACTGGAGAGAGCCATTCCAAGAGCCTCAGAAGACTCCAGTGGATTATTAGAGCCTACATAATTTCACCTGCACCTCATCCCAGTCATCACCACACCCTACTTAATCGCTGATATGTTGCTATTAGCTTTAGCATTTAGTGCTTAGCGCTTGGTTTGCCTTAAAAGCCTTCCTTCTGATTTCGGCTCTTAAGCCAATTTTGTTTTCTAGATCCTAAAGTATCTAGATTCGTGTGCTCTCTGTCAGCCTAGTTTATTATGTCAGCTGTCAGTTAGTCATCGGCTCTCAAGCCGTTTTGTTTTTCTGCAGGTACTCATCCCAGCCTTTCCTTTTTCCTAGCACCAGCTTCCTGCCGTCAGCTGACGCTTTGGGGGTTGCCTGCCGTCCGCTACGCTACCATTGCTACACTCGCACCGGTTGTTTGTTTCTCTACCGCCTCTCATTAGCTGCCAGTTCCCTGGACTCGCACTACTCCCTACTCTCATCTTACTAAGTATCTGTTAATAAAATCTGTATTTGGTTCTTACGTCGTTGTCTAGCCTGTTCTGTTGGTCTTGCATTAAGGGCTCATCTACCATTTTGTCTGTGGGATCCTAGATCCCACATGTCAGAATATTCTGGCCAATATGGAGCCCACAGACCAACAGTTAGTCAGTTAGTATGGCTCCAGCAACACAATAAGCTGTTGTTGACCTTGCTTGACTCGAACTGGTTGTTAAACCAGCAGATTGTTTCGCTTAACATCAAACTTAATCATTTGCTCTCTTCTTCTTCTCAGAACCCCCTTGTTGCTGCTGGGAGTCAGACACCCCCAGTCTCGGGACTCCACGCCCCCTCCGAACCCCCCAACTGGGTCGCAGTCCACTACACCCGCCCTGGAGGGCCCGCCCGTCACCACCTCAGGCAAGAACTCAGTGTTCACTCATCCTGCTCCCTTCGACGGGGATTTGAGTCAGTGTTGGGGGTTTCTGACTCAATCCGGCCTGGAGTTTCTGCAGCGGCCTTCGGCCTTTTCTAGGCATGCCAATAAGGTCAGATATGTCATTGGCCTCCTCCGGGGTAGGGCCTTGACCTGGGCTGAGGCTGTGCTCTTCCTGAGTACTTTCGAGGAAATCTCGTACGACGACTTTGTCCAACGGTTCAGGGTGGTCTCTGACCACCCAAGCCAGGGCGAGGCGGCGTCGAGTGGCCTCTATAGCCTTCAGCAGGGCTCCTGCACTGTCGCTGACTATGTGGTTGAGTTCTGGTCATTGGCCGCGGATGCTGGCTGGAATGACCCCGCACTCTGGGAGGCCTTCCGGTCGGGTCTGTCAGAGCAGATCAATGATGAGCTAGTGGTCCGTGATGATCCCCCTGACCTTCATGCGCGCAGGTTGGAAAGGGCCTCGCGTCTGGTTCGGGCAGCTCCATCTCCACGTACCAGGTCCGCTGGGTTGGAACCTCCGCTTCTACCCATCCACAGGAATGACTCAGAGGAAGACCCACCGGGAGATGTTGTCTTTAGTCGTCATTCACTTCCCCAAGACCCATCTGGTCCTTGGCCACCCCTGGCTGGCTCACCAAAATCCGGCCATTGACTGGAGGGCACGTCACCGGGTGGAGTGAACTGCCTCACATCAGCCGTCCCCACGACCAAGGGCCTTTCTCAGCCCGAAGACCCAGCAGACCTATCCATGGTGCCATATTACGACCTCGGCCGAGTCTTTAGCAAGGACCATGCATTAACCTCCTCCCAGGCATGCCACTGCCCACCGGCCGGCTCTTCCAGCTCTCCCGCGAGGAACGCGAGGCCATGGAGGAATATATATCAGAGAGCGTGGCAACAGGGCTCATTCGGCCCTCATCCTCACCACTGGGGGCTGGCTTCTTCTTTGTGGCCAAGAAGGAGGCTCCCTATGGCCCTGCATCGATTATCGTGGGCTGAACGGCATCACTAAGTGTAATCCCTACCCACTGCCACTGCTCTGTTCGGCCTTTGACCTCCTGAAAGGGCCCTCTGTCTTCACGAAGCTGGACCTCCGGAACCCATATCACCTGGTCCACATCAAGGAGAGGGACAAGTGGAAGACTGCTTTCAACACCCCCCTCGGGCACTTTGAATACAAAGTGATGCCCTTCGGCCTTACGAACGCCCCAGCAGTCTTCCACGCACTAGTCAATGACGTGCTTCGGAATTTCATCAGCCATTTCATGTTTGTGTACCTGGATGACATACTAATTTTCTCTACTTCTCTCCAGGAACACACCAAGCACGTCAGACTGGTTCTCACCCGCCTACTAGAAAACCGTTTCTTCGTGAAGGCTGAGAAGTGTGAGCTCCACATCTCGTTTCTGGGGTTCATTATCCAGAGGGATAACATCAAGGCGGAAACTGACAAGATCCGTGCTGTCTCAGAGTGGCCCACGCCGACGAGGCACAAGGAGCTGCAACGCTTCCTGGGGTTTGACTTCTTCTACCGTCACTTTATTCGGGATTTCAGCAAGGTGGCAGCCCGTCTCATCCAACTGACCTCCACCAAGTCCATCTTCCAGTGGTCCCCGGAGGCCAACTGGGCCTTCATCTGGCTCAAGCGGATGTTCATCTCAGCCCCTGTGCTCGCCCAACCGGACCCCAACCGGCAGTTCACTGTGGAGGTCAATGCCTCGGATACCGGCTTAGGGGCCATCCTTTCTCAGTGCATCATCCCGGATAACCAGCTGCACCTCTGCGCCTTTTTCTCACAACGCCTCTCACCAGTTGAAAGGAATTATGATGTGGGGAACTGAGAGCTGCTAGCAGTGAAGCTCGCCCTTGAGGAGTGGAGGCACTGGCTCGAGTGGGCCGAGCTCCCATTCATGGTGTGAACTGACCACCGCAACCTGGAGTACATTCAAACTGCCAAGAGGCTTAACTCCCAGCAAGCCAGATGGGCCCTGTTCTTTGGTCGATTTAATTTCACTCACGTACTGGCCTGGATCACAGAACGTGAAGCCAGATGCCCTCTCCCGCCAGTTCTCCTCAGAGACCTTCAGCGAGCCTCCGGACACCATCCTGCCCCCCAATCAGCTGGTCAGGCGTTTCTTGTGGAAGGTTCAAAAGGTCATCTGCAAGGCGCAGGGGACTGAACCAGACCCCTAATTGGCTCTATGTGCCCGTCTCGGCCCGCCATGGCACCCTGCAATGGACCTATGAGTCGCATCACCACACCTTGGCCCTCCTCTGTCGCCACCTGTGGTGGCCATCCATGGACGCCAACACTAGGGAGTTCGTGGCTGCCTGCCTCACCTGTGCCTTTTGCAGCCACTCCCAGCTCCCAGACATGCCTGGTCACACATCTCCATGGACTTCATCATGGGACTCCCCGAGTCCGAGGGCAACACAGTTATCCTAACCCTAGTCAACCACTTCTCTAAGGTAGTCAAAACTCCCCATGGCCTTAGAGATGGCCAATATTCTTTTCCAGCAAGTATTCAAGATCCACGGCATCCCTCAGGATATTGTATCGGATCGGGGGCCCCAGTTCATCTCCCAAGTATGGCGAGAATTCTGCAAGGCCTTGGGGGCCACGGTAAGCCTGACCAATGTCCTGGCCGAGTGGGCAAATCAAGACATCGAGGCCACTCTGAGGTGTCTAACAGCCAAGGATCCATCTAAGTGAAGCTCCCAATTGGCCGGGGCCGAGTATGCCCATAACACTCTCACCAATGCCACCACGGACCTTTCACCCTTTGAAGCCTCCCTTGGCTACCGTCCACCCCTGTTCCCAGATCTGGAAGCGGAAGTAGTAGTCCCCTCCATCACTCAACACCTGCGTCGCTGCCGCAAAATCTGGCGAGCCACCCGGGCAACCCTTCTCAAGGCCCGTGGTACCACTCAGCTGCCGGCCAACCGCCACCGGAGAACGGGTCCCTCCTTCACCTCTGGCCAACTTGTCTGGCTCTCAGCAAGACAAATACCTCTCCGCATGGGGCCAGGAAATTGACACCTCGCTTTATTGGACCATATCCCGTGGATAAGGTAATAACCCTGCCATGCACACCATTGTTGTTCAGTGTTCTTCTGATGGTGGACTCATGAACATTAACATTAGCCAGTGTGAGAGAGGTCTTCAGTGGCTTAGAAGTTACCCTGGGGTTCTTTGTGACCTCGCCAACTATCACACGCCTTGCTCTTGGAGTGATCTTTGTTTTTCGACCACTCCTGGAGTGTGAAAATTGGGTGATGATGTTTTAGATCATATTTATGCAGAAATGTATTCTAAAGGGTTCACATACTTTCAAGCACCACTGTATTATAATGCTCTCTTACAGAGTGTATTTAACTCAGACTAAGCATGAAGGTAAATAAAGTCGTGGTAAGTTTGAACCTTTACTGTCACCCTTCTTCACTGACATTCACTCTTAAGTGAAAACTAACAACACAAATATACATTACATCATGTATAGCTTGCACATGGCTAAAGATTACTATTTAGGGCTGTAAGTAAGAGTTATCCTAGCTGCTAACACTTTATCAGCCTGTATTGTTGTAAGTAAACCGTATTTATCCATAATGATTCAATAACAATTCTAATAACGTCTGTAAATGCATTAACTCATAATTAACATTAAATAACCTTACGGCATTGCCGACGTGTCATGTTAAAAACGAGGTGATTAACTAAGCGAATGCACCTAACATCCGTCTGAGAAAGTTTCCAAACTAGTTCATCACTAGTTTATGTATTGTTGGCCTGACCGAGATGAAGAACGATGCATTTAGATTTAGTATTTAGATATTTATTAAATGTAACATTGTGAATTTAACAGCCTTCTGTCTTACACAAGTTCAGTCTTTGTAATTCTCAAAACACTGATGTTACTGATATATAAACTCTAATATGTTATTGTTACTTGTTTCCCAGATTAAAACTATTTTTAACCCAAATTCATGTTATAATCTTTTTCTTGTGTTTAAATTGATGAAATATTTACATAAACTAATACTTCTGAACATTTAGAATGTAGAAATGATTAGCGTACCTTAAATTATTAACTATTTAAAAAATGTATTAAATGTATTGTATTATAGTATAATACAACACGGTATTAATATGAAATAATAATAATAATCTTGAGCAGCACTGTTTTGCTCTAAACTGAACCATCTTAAGACATAAGTTCACTGTGTCTCAAGACAATGTCATGTATTGAAGACATACAAAATTATTACTTCTATGTCTTAAGACATTCACATTCACTTTGTCTCAAGACAAAGAGATGTCTTCATTCAGTCAGTCTTAAGATGTCTTGAGTTGTCTTGGTATAACAAACTGTTTCAGGACATCTTATTTGAGCC
Source organism: Ancistrus triradiatus (assembly GCA_025084515.1). Taxonomy (NCBI): domain Eukaryota; kingdom Metazoa; phylum Chordata; class Actinopteri; order Siluriformes; family Loricariidae; genus Ancistrus; species Ancistrus triradiatus. Next base: position 1,094,901 of record JAJAGP010000038.1, on the reverse strand, counting down.
TGTCAAGACATCTTAAGACGCAGTGATAGCTGGGTATGTACAGTGGGGCAAAAAGGTATTTGGTCAGCCACTGATTGTACAAGTTCTCCTACTTCGAAAGATGAGAGAGGTCTGTCATTTTCATCATAAGTAAAAGAAAGATAACAGGCAAAAGGATGAGACGGGTGGCACCTCATGCACTGAGCCTGCATAAAGTATGCGAGGATGCGGCGCCTGTCAGTGGCAAAGCGTGCTCTTAAATAGCATCGCTGACAGGTGCAGGCACTCACAACGCAATCACGTCGCCAATCAGTCTTGCCAACGTCATAGCGCTGGTATGTTGGGATCCCACACGATAACTAAGTCGACACTGGCCTCTAGTGTCAGCTTAGTGGAATCCCCAAGTGTAAATCCTAATACATCGCTCATCTTTCTAAGTAGGAGAACTTGCACAATCAGTGGCTGACAAAATACTTTTTGTCCCACTGTATATCAATGTTTCTATCCACCAGTGTTTTACAATGTCAGGTTGAGTTTCCATCTGCTTTACCTGGTGAGAGAGGAAGTGGCAACTGGCTGAGAAGGTCAGCCCAGTCTTCTCTGTCCATGTGGACAGACTCTAACTCTTACTGGGGGACATTCCAAAATCATTCTTGTCTGATGCCCAAACCATCTAAACTAGCTCCTCTCAATCTGAAGGAACAGTAGACTGATTTGACTGATTTGTTTTCCACCACTTGTGAAAAATATCCCAAGATACTTGGACCATTAGAGACAGGTTTTCTTCCCTTGTGGTACTAAAGCCTGTTGACTGTTGTGTCTGAAAATGCATTATGATCATGCCTCACAATCAAATTTTCTTGTGTGTTATTTAAATATTACCAGATGTTCTTGATCATGTCTACATTATTTTATGCAGGTTTCTGCATATGATTGGCTGATAACTGCATGACTAAGGTTTGGTGTACATATTTCTGAAGAATGTTTTAAAAGCGAGAATTATTCTCACACTTGGTAAAGATTGGTAAAGAAGATTATGAAAAAGTGAATTTGTGCCTGCTTACATTAGAGCAACTGCAGCAAAAGGAATCAGTTGTTTGTGTGAAACGTGACTGACACCTATTGTCATCTTCTTCCTTGTCATTGCAGTGTAGTGTTCGAGAATGTAGGCAGTTCCAAAGGCAGTGGAAGACTGAGTATGTGATTTTAGCTAAGATGAAATTCTTTAGTAAAGATGCTGGGGCATTTAAAAAATACAATTTACTAAATCAACGCTAATTGAGTGGATACAGAGTATATGGTCTTTATTAATAGCGCAGGACTGTTTAATTTCTTGAGTGGTTACAAGTTTAGTAAATGTAGCTTTAACTAGTTCCTTTCTGCTTGTATTGTACAGATGTAGCTTTCACAGATCAAGAAAGTTATGTGAAGCTACAGTGGTGCTTGAAAGTTTGTGAACCCTTTAGAATTTTCTATATTTCTGCATAAATATGACCTAAAACATCATCAGGTTCTCACACAAGTCCAAAAAGTAGATAAAGACAACAACACATTTAAAAAAATGAGACAAATATATTACACTTGGACATTTATTTATTGAGGAAAATGATCCAATATTACATATTAGTGAGTGGCAAAAGTATGTGAACCTTTGCTTTGAGTATCTGGTGTGACCACCCTGTGCAGCAATAACTGCAACTAAACATTTCCTTGCCCAGATGCAGCAAAACAGGCTCAAACCATGATACTACCATCACAGATGCGATAAGGTTCTTATGCTGGAATGGAGTGTTTTCCTTTCTCCAAACATAACGCTTTTCTTTTAAACCAAAAAGTTCTATTCTCATCCGTCCACAAACCATTCTTCCAATAGCTTTTCTAGCTTGTCCACATGACCTTTAGCAAACTGCAGATTAGCAGCAATGTTCTTTTTGGAACGTTAACATTAGCCAAAGTGAGAGAGGCCTTCAGTTGCTTAGAAGTTACCCTGGGCTCCTTTGAGACCTCGCCAACTATTACACGCCTTGCTCTTGGAGTGATCTTTGGTGGTCAATCACTCCTGGGGAGGGTAACAATGGTCTTGAATTTCCTCCATTTGTACACAATCTGTCTGACTGTGTATGACTCTTAAAAAAGCCTCACCTGCAATCTCTCCTCCTCTGTCTGAGCTACTACCTGGCAGGACTGCTTCTGTCACCTGATAAAATAACATTGATGCATGACATATGAACAGTATAGACAAACATAGGTTTGTGCGCTTCTTCAGTTTAATCGCCTCAGAGTGTTGAAACGCTGCCGCGCTTCATTGCCGATCTCGGCCCTGTTCAAAAGGGACGCTTCCTCAGTTTAATCTCCTCAGAGTGTTCAAAATCACACTGTAGGATTTTTAAAGAATTTAATTGTAAATCATGGTGGAAAATAAGTATTTTGGTCAATAACAACAGTTCAACTCAATACTTTGTAACATAACCTTTGATTGCAATGACAGAGGTCAAACGTTTCCTGTAAGTCTTCAAAAGGTTGGCACACACTGTAGCTGGTATTTTGGCCCATTCCTCCATGCAGATCTCCCCTAGAGCAGTGATGTTTTGGGGCTGTCGCTGGGCAACACGGACTTGCAACTCTCTCCACAAATTTTCTATGGGGTTGTGGTCTGGAGACTGGCTAGGTCACTCCAGGACCTTGAAATGCTTTTTACGGAGACACTCCTTCGTTGCCCGAGCGGTGTGTTTGGGATCATTGTCATGCTGGAAGACCCAGCCATGTTACGATACATGGCCCCGTTCATTCTTCCCTTAACACGGATCAGTCGTCCTGCCCCCTTTGCAGAAAAACAGCCCCAAAGCATGATGTTTCCACCCCCATGCTTCACAGTAGGTATCGCATTCTTGCGATGCAACTGAGGACTCTTCTTCCTCCAAATACGAGTTGAGTTTTTACCAAAAAAGTTCTATTTTGGTTTCATCTGACCACATGATATTCTCCCAATCCTCTTCTGGATGATCCATATGCTCTCTGGCCTGTACATGTACTGGCTTAAGCAGGGGGACACGCCTAGCACTGCAGGATCTGAGTCCCTCTCGGCGTAGTGTGTTACTGATGGTAGCCTTTGTTACTTTGGTCCCAGCTCTCTACAGGTCATTCATCAGGTCCCTCCATGTAGTTCTGGGATCTTTGCTCACTGATCTCATGATCATTTTGACCCCACGGGATGAGATCTTGCATGGGGCCCCAGATTGAGGGAGATTATCAGTGGTCTTGTATGCCTTTCATTTTCTTACAATTGCTCCCACAGTTGATTTATTCACACCAAACCTGCTTGTCTATTGTAGATTCACTCTTCCCAGCCTGGGTGCAGGTCTACAATTTTCTTCCTGGCATCCTTCGACAGCTTTTTGGTCTTTGGCCATGGTTGAGTTGGAGTCTGACTGTTTGAGGCTGTGGACAGGTGTCTTTTATACAGATAACGAGGTCAAACAGGTGCCATTAATACAGGTAATACAGTGGAAGACAGAAGAGCTTCTTAAAGAAGTTACAGGTCTGTGAGAGCCAGAAATCTTGCTTGTTTGTGGGTGACCAAATACTTAATTTCCACCATGATTTACAATTAAATTCTTTAAAAATCCTACAGTGTGATTTCCTGGATTTTTTTTCTCATTTTGTCTCTCATAGTTGAAGTGTACCTCTGATGAAAATTACAGACCTCTCTCATCTTTCTAAGTAGAAGAACTTGCACAATCAGTGGCTGACTGAATACTTTTTTGCCCCACTGTACATTTAAATTGCAACTAAATTTTGACGTTCTTCCTGTTTTTAGTTCTTTTAGCAAACTTTTGAATGTTTGACATATTAGCAGGTAGTGACCAAGTGAATGGAGACTTGGTAATATATCAATAAAAAGTGGCAGTATATAATATTGTAATATTGAATTTTGCCAAGTCTCAAACTGATCAAGGTTTATATTGTTGATGCTTATTGTTCTCTACTAGAATATTCAATGGAAATTTACTATCTTTCCAGGTGCTTAAACTGAGGCTTATTGGTGGTGCTGATGTCAAGGACACTGTCTGGTGGATTTTAAAGCAGACAATAAAAAATTATTTGGCTAAAACTGTCAACTGGCGAGCGGTAAATGGAAAGACAGGATTTTAAAGCCTGCAGCTGAAGAGTGTTGTTACTTCTAAGTGTTTTTGTTAAAACTGATTTTATACATCTTAATGGAGTCTACCTCAAACAGAATAACTGTTTCTATGGGAGCTGACATATTATGAAGCTAGAATCTCCCATGTCCTAGGAGTTCATTCATTCATTTTCTTATCCGCATAATCTTAGTCAGGGTTGCAGGGGAGTCAGTGCATAAGCACAGAGCATGAGGCAGGTACAACCCTAGACAGGGCACCAATCCATTGTAGCGCACATACATTCACACACATGCACACACATGCACACACTCACACACTGAGGTCACATTAGAAACATTAGGTAACACACATGTCTGTGGAGTGTGGGAGGAAACCAGAGTACCCGGAGTAAACTCACACAGACATGGGGAGGACATACAGACTCCACACAGGTGGAGTCCGGGGGGTTGGGATCAAACCAGAGGGGGCTGTGAGGCGACAGTACTAACCACTGCACCACTGTGCTGCCCACTCCTAGGAGAACCTCACTCCTGTTTCCTTTCTTAGTTTAGACCACGTTTCACTGTGCTTGTTCAGTGGCTTTTAAACATAACATCCAGTCTTTTGTTTTTTGGTTTGTTTGTTTTTCTACAGCAAAAATTAAGATTCTTAGTAATTGTATTGACTGTATAATCTTAAGTTATTTTCTGAACTACCTGCCAAAGTCATGTGATAAAAGTATCTGTATGCAGTTTAATGCGCTAATAAGAATGTCATCAGAAAAGGCATATGACAAATTTATCAAAAATAGAAATTAATACATTTTTGAATTTGTATAATTTTAATACAATTTGTAAATGCTATTTTTTAATTTAACAATTGTGACAAAATAAATTAAGCTATGGTGGCACAGTGTTGTAGGGATAAGAACGTTTGCCTCACAACTCAACGGTCCAGGTTCAGATCCATGTCCGCATGGGTTTACTCCAGGTACTCCATTTCCTCCCACCTTTCAAAGACGTGTTGGGTTAATTGGTGTCTCTAAAGTGCCCTAGTGTGTGTATATGTGCGAATGTCTGTGCCCTATGATGGATTGTTGTCCTGTCTAGGGTTGTTACTGCCTTGCTCCCTGTGCCGCTGGTCAGGCACCGACTCCCCCCTCATCCCTAAACAGGATTAAGTGGGTAAAAAAATGAAAGAATCATTGATTGATTGAATGACTGACTGACTGAATTAATAACTGTCGCTATAATTTCTCTTTACATTGTTCTGTGTCCATCTGCTAGAACCTGTAAAAAGAAACCCACTATGTGCCCAGGCCACTGAGATGGAGGTTGAACAAGTCCTAAGACGATGGTTTCATCTGGCTAGTGATCAGGAGGGAGGAAGGAAGAGGAGAAAACTAAATACAGAAGACACAATGGAAAATACATCAGGACAAAACAAAATGTAATGGACCCACGTCAACACTGGAAAGTCTGTCAAGACACAACGGACAGTGAAGGAAAGCTTAAAACCTGTTTGTTTATTGTCCCTAATATGGTATGTTAATAAAGACATTGTTTAGACTTGAAACTAAGTGACTTAATTGTTCATATACACCCAAATACTAATACTGGAAAATTTTGGGGGGCACATGGCTCTGGGATTTCTTCTCACCTTTCAAAGACATGTCAGGTTAATTGGTGTCTCTAAAGTGCATTAGTGGGAGTATCTGTGTGTGAGTGTGTGTGCCCTACTATAAACAGGTGCCCTGTCTAGGGTTGGTCCTGAATTGTGCCCCATGCTGCAAGATTGTCAGTTGGGGCCAGTCAGGAGGCTGGCTTGGTACGTTAGGGCTTAGAGGCCAGCGTAGGGTCAGTGATTCCAGCGCACTTACACCAGACAACCAGGGCTCTGTTTTGAACCTCGCTCGCATCTGCGATACTCGCTCCTCCTTTCCCTCACTCATGCCGTCACCCCCCTCCTTCTCTTTCGCGATCGGGGGACTTGGACGCTCCCCTCAGAAAGGGATGATGACCTTATTAAAAGTCTCATCCTCTTTCATTCCCTCATCAGCCTCATGCTCCCGGAAGTTTGGGGAGAACCATGAGATGCTTTTCGCGGACGTTCCACTCGGCTCCCGTTATCTGGGAGAACCGTGAATATCCTTCGCGGATTTCTCCGCGTGAGTATCTGACACTTTGCACACGTTTGGTTTCGTACCGCGGCCCAATTCACTGTCCTTGGTGAGCCGGCGCTAATGCACCAGTTTAAACTGGGTCTTGATCAGGGGGTGGATATTGAATTGCTTTACCTTCCACCCCCCTCTTCCCTTGTTGATCTGTTCTGCCTAGTCGTACTGGGTGAAGCCCGCATTAAACAGCAAGCTAGGGAGAGGATGGCTCACACCTGCAGCTCGTCACTTCTGTCCCGGCCGGGACATCCCCTCACCAAGTCATTGGCATTGTCCTGTATTTTCAGCAATACCCAGGGATCTAGGCTGGTTACTGAGTATGTGCAAGAGTTCCATGAGCGGGCTGTAGCCACCGGGTTTAATGACCGGGCGTTAATGGAATTCTTCATGCTTGGCCTCAACGAGGAATTACAGGACAAGTTAAATCAGCTTGAGTCACCCTCCTCTTTCTCCAGGTTGTATGACCTGGCTTTTGATGTCGATTTCTATGGCTGTCAAGCAGTTGTGCGCTATTGCGTCCCTTAGCTCTGTACCTGAGCTCGACACGGCCATTAGTGCCGTATCAGAGCACGTAAGCTCAATCCTTGAGAATTTTGCGCCACCTAACTCTGTACCTGAGCACGCCACAGCCATAAGCTCCACACCTGAGCAAGTAAGCTCTGTGTCTGAGGAGTTGGCGCAACCTAGCTCTGTACCTGAGCATGCCACGCCCATAAGCTCCGCAAATGAGTAAGTAAGCTTCGTGTCTGAGCATTTGGCACTGCCTACCTCCGTACCTGAGCACACCGCGCCCGTAGGCTCCGCACCTGAGCAAGTAAGCTCCGTCCCTGAGCATTTAGCGCTGCTTAGCTCCATACCTGAGCACGTTGCGCCCATAAGCTCCACACCTGAGCAAGTAAGCTCCGTGCCTAAGCATTTAGCACTACCTAGTTCAGCACTGATCTGAGAACACCAGGCCCATAGGCTCCGTCCCTGAGCAAGTAAACTCCGCACTTGAGCATTTAGCACTGCCTAGTTCAGCACTGATCTTTGCGCCCCAGTCATTAGCGCCTCATCTGTGCCACGCTATCTGAAGGCGATTCCTGCCTACCAGTGCCTCCCTGTCTATTCGACACTTAATCCAGAGTGCATCCGACAGGCTAGAGGAGGTAGCTTGGGGGGGAGTATTATTACGGGTCACGCTTGAATCAATAGAGGCCAGCATTGACTAATTTTTTTGGCATTAGTGCGCGATCACGCATGCACCAGTCCCCTCTATGACTCATTGTGCTCAAATTCGCGACACTTGTGTTTTGGACTATATAAGTGCACGTGTTGGCCCACACAGGTTGTTGCATCATTGATACTTTTTCAAGATTACTCAACATTTCTTGACGTCTTATAGGTTTGCCAAGCGTGCGGTCTGCACCAGCCCTCACCCGGCTCCTGCTAATCCGTTTGTCATAGCGTTTGCAACCTTAACACAGCTTTTTTCATTCTGAGTCTTGTACGCCGTTTTGGTTAGGGAAAAAGGTACGATTGACAATTTGTAGATTGTTAGTTGGGGCCAGTCAGGAGGCTGGCTTGGTACGTTAGGGCTTAGAGGCCAGTGTAGGGTCAGTGATTCCAGCGCACTTACACCAGACAGCCAGGGCTCTGTTTTGAGCCTCGCTCGCATCTGCAAAACTCGCCCCTCCTTTCCCTCACTCACGCCATCACCCCCCTTCTTCTCTTTCGCGGTCGGGGGAGTTGGACGCTCCCCTTGCAATCGGGCTCAGAAAGGGACGCTGAGCTTATTAAAAGTCTCGTCCTCTTTCATTCACACATCAGCCTCATGCTCCCGGAAGCTTATGGAGAACCATGAGACGCTCTTTGCAAAACGTTCTGCTTGGACTCATGCTCCCATTATCTGGGAGAACTGTGAGTATCCTTCGAACATTTCTCTGCGCTGGTATCCGACGCTTTGCACATGCGAGGACCTGCGCGCCATTGGCGTTGCGGAGACACATCATAGGCGTAATAGTGAATAGGGGCACTTTACGCTTACGACGTTCCCTATTTTTTTTTCGTTTTATTATTATCCTTTGCTTTCAGTGAACAGTTACTTCTTTTATTTATTATTATATTCAAGTGTCTTTTCATATTTAATTCTAAATAAAACATGTTTACAGCCTATCACTATTCATTTTATGCCTCATTTTATGCTATAATCTACTGAATTTATTCATTTAATTTGCTTTAGTAGTAAACTTTGACCTATAAACAATTTAAACCATAAGAGATGTTTAAAGGATGTTCCATAAACATCCCATCATAGTCCTCTAGATGTTTCCTGGTAGTCCTACAAACATCATATAAGAAAGTCCCCTGTAACATTAATAGCTAACTAACGTTACCTTATTTCATTACGGACTAAATTAACAGCTTCATTTCCACCACTCACAAACTACACCCACCTTTCGTCATGTAAAATTGGGTGACATATTGTTGTCCTTTTCTTTCTCTCTCCTGTCTTTGTTCCATTTCTTTGCATTTCTAGTAACCAGATCTTCCCAACTCGCAATGCAGTGCTTGCAAGTATAATTCGCTGTTATGAGAGTGGACTGAACCATTTGATGTAAATAGAAAGAGAGGCAAATCAGACAATGGGAATGATTTTTTTTATGTCGTATCAGCTACATTGGCCATTTCACAACAAGCAAAATGTTACCATACTCTTCACCTAGGCATGACTAGGTAATTAGTCATACACTCTCATACTAGGCTGGTTTAGCATAATCAATTAAGCATGTCTTTGAACTGTGGGAAGAATCCAGAGCACCCAGAGTAAACCCACATGGATACCAATTTCAGGATTGAATCAGGGAAACTGGAACTACGAGGCAACCATGCTAACTGCTGTGTCATCTGATCAGACAACGCAAATGCTGTGGATGGAAAAATAAAGAAAATTTTCAATGAATTATGAAAGTTTAATAGTTTAAAAAAAATGTTCTAATACATATTTTTGGACCCATGTCATTTGACCATTAAGCCATTAGAATCTTCCTAAGACTCCCTAGATGGTGTCCCTGCTTTTAACTGTATACTAATTGAAAAGATATTACATTTACATTTACAGCACTTAGCAGATGCCCTTATCCAGAGCAACTTACAATTGATACCGTCTTACAATCCAAGCAATTGTGGGTTAAGGGCCAAGGATCCAACAGTGGCAGCTTGGCAGAGATGGTATTTGAACCCTAGTCCAGTACCTTAACCACTAGGCTACCACAGTCCCAGACCCAGTATTAGCTAAAATCTGCTAGGCTGATAATGCTGGTAGTTAAGAAATACCCTTAACTTTCAACTACGCTCAGTTGTAAGTCACTCTGGAGAGACTGAAATAGGTTGGACATGTGCAGAGGAGTATATCAGGAAACATGCTCAGGATGCTCAGGATAGAGCCGCCATGTAGGAGAAGAAGAGCAAAGCCAAAGGTTTATGGATGTAGTGAGGGTGAACATGCAGCAGGTTGGCGACAAAGAGTTTGTGACTGTAGCTAATTAATATACCTACATCTATACATAAGCCTAATTCTAATCCTAACCTTAACCTTAACCTCAAAAACCTAAAGTAATTTTTGGCTTTTTTTTTTTTTTAATGAAAGCTGCAAAGCTGCAGTTTTTACAAAACAAACAGCAAAAAGAACCAGCAATATTACTGCTAATTTACATTTGCACTAATTGTAATTTATACGCTAAGTTGTAATTTTTTAATTTTGTTCTTCTACTTGCTGTACTGTACTGTATATTGTCTTTGAGTAGATCTGTATAATTTCACTGTTATAATAAACAGAAAGCAGACTGACTGCCAGTGTCTCACAATTTGACTTTATTTGTAGTTTACAAGACAATCTTGCCTGGACCAATATGGTGGACGCATCGACAAATCAGCCAAGGCGACGTGTAGGTATACATGCCAATATTGTGTGATTTAACCGCTGTAATGGTCATGCGAGAGAGAGAGCTACACTTACTTCATTCTAAGAATGAGACCCCTAGCCATTACTTTGTGGAACATACAGGGCATCAAATCCTCATTGTTCGGGTGCAAAAGTCAAACTCCAGATTTCGAACAAAACATCAAAGACATGGATATCATAATTCTTTCAGGAAACCTGGTGTAGATCCACCACTCATCACTGTCCCCAAAGATTACAAAGAAATCATTATCCCCCCCTCGACTAAAAACCCAGCAATCAGGAGAGGTAGAGAATCTGGTGGAAGTATAATATGGTTTAAATCAGAATTATCAAAAACCATATAGAAGTAGTAAAAACACAAAAATCACACATTTGGCTCTCAAAATCAAAAGACATCTACTAATCAGCCCAAAAGACATCTTTTTATGTGCAATATACATCCCACCCAGTGACTCCCCCATATTATGATGAGGAGATCTTCCCCCAGCTCCACACTGAGATCTGCAGCTTCCAGGCCCAAGGAAGTGTGCTGATCTGTGGGGACCTGAACGCACGCACTGGATGTCCTACCCGACCTCAATACTGAGCAAGGGAACAATTACATATTTGGACATCAGTACCCCAGAATATCACCAACCTTCCTCGCAACAACTCAGACTCCCAAACCAACAAAAATGGAAAGGATCTAGTGCAGCTCTGCCAAAGCCTGGATCTGTACATCGTCAACAGTAGGTTAAGAGGGGACACATTAGGAAGATACACTTTCTGCTCACCTCTTGGTAATAGCACTGTGGATTATGCAATACAGACCTAGACCCCTTCTCTTCTTCTGGTCAGTTTGCATTTTACAAGTTACACCACTAACCCCTTCTGTCCCGATCACAGCCAAATCACAATGTATATTAAAAGGGCAGACATAACAATAATAAACACACACGCAGCCCCAGCAAGCTGCACAACATTAGACGACCTTACAAATGGGCTGAGAAAGGTGCAGAAGAGTACCAGAAAAGCATCGGGAGTTTTGTGAAATACAAACATTATAAAACAGCTTTCTGGAATCAGCATACAAATCACAGTAATGAGGCCCATTAATCTGGCCCCCCGCCCCCTGGCATCTAGAAATCTTTACCAACCACATTTTTACTAAAACTGCCAAATTTGGCAAACTGAAACAAATGAAAAACAAATCAGAATAAACCAAAAAGATAACAAATGGTTTGATAAAGAATGCAAACAGCTCAGGAAAGATTGAGGAACTTGTCTAACCAAAAGCACAGAGACCCAAAAAAACACAGATCTACGCCTTCAATACTGTGACAACTTTAAAATGTATAAACATACACTCAGAATCAAAAAAGCTTCAATACACAAGAGCAACAATTAAAAACTGATTGAAGACTCCATAAACACAAACACCTTCTGGGAAGCACTGGAATAACCTTAAAAAGCAGAAACCAGAGGAGCTGGCTATACAGAATGGGGATATTTGATTAATCATTTTAAAAAAAATCAAATCACTATATAAACAATCAACCGTAAATTCAGGTCACGAACAAAAATCTATAATTGAAATGCCCTAAAAAAATTAGAATTGGCTATTAAAAGACTCCCAGAACCCTCTAGACTACCAGATAACAGAGCAAGAACTTAAAGCTAAATTAAAAACTCTCAAACTAAATAAGCCAGTGGACCTGATGGCATTCTGAACGAAATGATAAAGAAAACACAAGCCAGAACTTTCAAGCTATCCCTTTCTCAAAGTGTTTACATGATTCTGAGTGTAGGTTATTTTTTTCCCTGACACCTGGACTCAAGGTCTATCACACACCAACACACACACGCCCACCCTTTTTCACAATTTTCAAGAGTGGAGACAGATTCGACCCAAACAACTACCGGGGCATCTGTGTGAGCAGTAGTAACCTGGGGAAGCTCTTCTGTAGCATTATCAACCTCCAGAATGATCAGCTTCCTTATGAAACACAGTGTCCTGAGTAGAAGTCAAATTGGATTTATACCAAAAATCACCGCAACCACAGATCATATTTACACCCTACACACACAATTGACCTATATGTAAACCAAAAGAAAAATAAAATCTTTGCTTGTTTTATAGATTTTCAAAAAGCATTTGACTCCATTTGGCACCAAGGCTTATTTTATAAAGTTTTAAAAAGTGGTGTAGGAGGTAAAACATATGACATCATAAAATCCATGTACACAAACAACAAATGTGGCATAAAAATTGGCAACAAAATGACCAACTTCAGCACTCAGGAGCGTGGAGTGAGACAGGACTGCTGCCTAAGTCCAACACTATTTAACATTTACATTAACGAATTGGCCTCCATGTTGGAGCATTCTGCAGCCCCCGGTCTTACCCTGCACGACTCTGAGATCAAGTTCCTGCTGTATGCAGATGACCTGGTCCTGCTGTCCCCCACTGCACAGGGTCTACAGCAGAACCTGGACCTACTGCAGAAGTTCTGTCAGACCTGGGCTCTGACAGTCAACCTGAAAAGGACCAAAACAATCATATTCCAGAAAAGAGACAGATCTCAGGGAAACACACCTTTCACCTTAGTAGCACACACAACAGAAAACTGCAAAGAGTATAACTATTTAGGACTAAAAATTAATTCCAAAGGAAACTACAATTCAGCGGTAAACGAACTGACAGAGAAAGCACGCAGGGCATTCTACTCAATTAAACGCCAGATCCCCGTACAAATACCAGTTTCAATATGGCTTAAATTATATGAATCTGTAATAGAACCCATTATTCTGAACGGGAGTGAGGTGTGGGGACCTCTCACCAACCAAAACTTTAATACATGGCATAAACACCCAGCCGAAATTACTCACACTGAATTCTGCAAAATAATTCTAGAAGTTCACAAAAATACGACACATAACGCATGTAGAGCAGAATTGGGCAGATTTCCTCTACTACTGAAAATCCAAAAAAGATCCATCAAATACTGGCTACATGTAAAAAGCAGCGACCCAGACTCTTACCATTTTAAAGCCCTGCAATACCAAGAGCTGAGCAAAGTGACACGTCCCCTCATAGAGCTGGTCCTGAACCTCAACCCTCAACCCCACAATAACCTTATACTAACCCACACTAACACCACACCACTTCAGGACCGAAGCCCAACATCAATCAAGAAAGTAAACCAAATTATAACACAACAAAAACAAAACTACATCACTCATTGGAAGAAAGAAACTGCCAGCACAGAGTAAGATGGCAGTGCTATCTGGCCCTAAATCGACAGTACGCTGTAGCCAGAGTACCTGAGCACAGGACTGACCAGAGACACAGAAACCATGCTGACGAGGTACAGACTCAGTGCTCACAAAACTGAGCATCGAGACAGGCAGATACAAGAAGTCCCTGGCTTCCCCCCAGAGCAGAGAATGTGCACACACTGCAGCAGTAACAGGGTGGAAACAGAGCTGCACTTTCCTAACAGAGTGCGCACCAGATACAGCTCTGTACGGGAGAAATACTTTCAGAACTTCCAAAACATTCACCCCCAGTTCTGCTCCCTAACCAGCTCTGAGAAACTAAACTTCCTATTAGGAGAGCAGAGGGAGAGCTGCAGCCTCGCTGGACAGTACATATCAGCCTGCCATGATCTGAGGGACAGTGAGTGATGCACCCGAACACACACACACACACACACACACACACACACACACACACACACACACAAAATAAGGCATCTTGATTAAACTCTATAAATGCTATTTATTTAATTTAATTTAATTTTATTTCATTTTTTATTTTTTGTTTGTCCTTTGTTTAGTGTTTTCTACGATTCTGTACTTTTTGTCTGTTTGATTCTTTCTTACTTATTATTTGTGATATGTATAAAACAATGTCTTTCAATGCTTTGGCAATATCGTACCCACTGTGACAGTCATGCCAATAAAGCTCATTGAATTGAATTGAATTGAGAGAGAGAGAACGTCTGCACAAGATTGTTTTAGCCTTGCAATGTCTTATTATAAACTCCAGGTGGCGACTGTAGTGCAACCATTTGAGCAAAACCAACACCGATGAACTTGCGTTATTTGGACAAAACATAAGTGTCGTGCACCAACAATAAAAGTATTTGTAAACGTTAGGTAAGTGTCTTTCCTTAATATTTACATTTTTTTAATATGTAGAATTTTAATGTTGTTTGACTAATCATTACATGCATGTTTTTCTGTGCACACTTACAAAGTCCTTTGTAAGGAAAGCATTAATAAATCATCTACAGGACTTTGGTCAGTGTTCAGTATGGTAATGTAGCTGTGAACTCCGACAGTCTAAACGTCTGCATCTAAAACCTTTGGTCAGGCAGCTTCACACAGTTTAACAAGAATAATTTTGATATCAGTTTCTAAGATACAGTTTTAAGAACTAACATTTTGAGTTCGTGCTTAAAAAGTGAAGTATCACTTCCATTAGGAGCACAACAACGTAATGCACTGCTGGTTATCTTAGCCTCGTGTTACTGGACAAAACACAAGTGTTGTGCACCAATAAATATTCCAGGAAGTAGTTTATAAACGTTAGGTACGTGTCTTTCTGTAATATTTCATATTTTATGTTTAGAGTTTTAGTCGGACTAATCATTACACGCATGGTTTTTCTATACATAGGGAATATTGGTCAATCTTAGGAAACTTGTATTTGTACTTTGTTTCTCCCTTTATATGAGTAACTGGACTGAGTTTTCTGAACAGAATTAGTAGCAAATACATAAAATGTAACCACATGGTGTCCATACTGCTAGCATAAGGGCACTGAGCACATTGTAATTATTTACCAAAATGTGTATTTTGGTTACAGGATAGTAAGTTGAGATTGGCCTTCTCAGTCATAGTTACAGTATCATCAAATATACAGAAATAAATAAGAGAGAACATATGTATCGTATTTCTGGTCTTTTCATGATCTTCAGATGATACAACTTCCTATTGAGCATGTGACTTGTGGTATAATTTTCAGAAGTGGGAATATCTTGGGGTAACACGACTGAGTGAGACCTAGGGGACATGACTAAAATATGTATTTTACAGTAAATTATTATGGATTTCTTGTGAGAAAAAAAACTTCTAAAGCATCTAAGGCATAGATGTTATATGGTGTGACACAACAACACAAAAAACATAAGATTCCTGAAGGATTTTAGTCACTATATTTCATTGTCAAATGTAATGTTAGAGAACATGGACAGCTAACAAATGCTATTTTAATGCTAGTGTTCTAGGTCGTTTTTTAATTAATGTTTTAAATAGTATACCTTAAATTTGCAAGTGAATCACTTTGCAAGACACCTTGCTTAATAATAAAGTAATTCTTAAAGTTAATTATATTAATTATTCACTTGTATTGTCCTGGAGATGGAAATGGAATCCATTTGGTGGAATGGCTCATATACACTGACTGGCCACTTTATTCGGTACACCTTGCTGGTTCCTTGTTGGAGCCCCCTTTGCCTTCAGAACTGCCCTATTTATTAGTGGCATAGATTCAGCAAGGTCCTGGAAAATTCCTCAGATATTTTGGTGTATATTGACACAGTTATGGTAGATTTGTTGACTGCACATCGATGTTGCGAATCTCACATTCCACCACATCCTACAGGTGCTCTAGTGACTGTGGAGGCCATTTAAATACAGTGCAACTCATTGTCATATTTAAGAAACCAGTTTGAGATGATCTGGGAGTTGTAACATGGTGCAATATCCTGCTGGAAGGTTTTGCATACCTTGCTGTTTGAGTTACTGTTGTCTTTCTGTAAGCTCGAACCAGTCTGGCCATTCTCCTCTGAACTCTGGCATCAAGGCATTTTTGCCCAGAGAACTGCTGCCCACTGGATATTTTTATTTGTAAACCATGTACCGTATTTTTCGGACCATAAGGCGCACTTAAAATCCTTTAATTTTGTCAAAAATCGACAGTGCGCCTTAAAATGCGGTGCGCCCAATGTATGAATTAATTCTGGTTGTGCTTTCTGACCTAGAACCGATTTTAAGCTTACGGCCACCATTATCAGGAACCTCGCAGAGTAATATGATCTGTGCTTCAACATTAAAGTGTGTGCATTCATTCATTCATTTCCTATACCTACTGCCTCAAAAATGTCACCTGTTAAGAGATATGATTATGAAGCGGATTTCAAACTATCGCTAAAAAACTCTGTCAGTCACGCAGTACAAAATGGAAATAGAGCAGCTGAACAGCTAAGTAACAGCAACGAGACTGACGCGGATAATGACCAGAGGTATCCGGACATGCTTCATGCCGAAATTGCCCAACTAAACTCAGACACTGAAGATGACGAATTTGATGGATTTGTGGTAGAGGAATGAGCTGAAAAAGTATTGTTTTGTATTTTAGGTGTTACAACTGAACAATGTTGAGAGTTATTGTGAAAGAGTTGAATAAAGTTTGACTTATAAGAGTTTTGTTTCATTTAATGCGCCTTCTAACCCGGTGCGTTTTATGGTCCGAAAAATACGGTGGATGTGTGTGAAAATCCCAAGACATCATCAGTTTCTGAAATACTCAGACCAGCCTGTTTATCACCAACAACAATGACACAGTCAAAGTCACTTAAATCATCCTTTTCCCAGTTCTGATACTTGGTTTGATTTTAATATTGTTTGACTAATCATTACATGCATGTTTTTGTGCACACTTCAAAAGTTCTTTGTAAGGAAAGTATTAATAAATCATTTACATGACTCTGGTCAGTAATTCCTAGGGGAAATTTTGTTATGTAATGTAGCTGTGAACTCTACACAGTCTAAATGTCTGCCTCTATCCAGTTTAACAAGAATAATTTCACTTTCAATCTATTACTCACTGAATGACATGAGATATTTCAACACTTTATCCGAAAATAAGCTTTGTTTTTAATGATTTTGGCCAACTGTGGGTTAATGTAAGTGTTAATGTGTATTATATCCCTGGCACAAGGACAGAGCAGGTAGTGTTGGTGCTGCACGGTCCCATATCCCGAGGTTTAATACCAATCATTGTTAGTTGTCTGTGTGGAGTCCCAAGTTTCCTCTCACATCTCAGAAATATAACGGTATGTGATTTGGCTACTCTACATTCTGTAACTGAATGTGTGATATGTTGTGATGGAGTGGTGCACAGCCCAAGGTGCATGTCTGCCCTATACCCAGTGGCAGTGGTACCCAGTGTACTTCATACCCACTGCAATGATGACTAAGATAAAGGAGGAACTGAAGTTGAATGTCAAAAAATATTTTTCCAGTTGACTGACTGATATCAGATCCATAGTCTTTAAAGTGTTGCTACAATGGAGATTGTTCTGAATGCATTCCCATTGTTTCACATTTATGAACTTGGTCTGAACTTTGCAACACTAATGCTGTGACATTACAACAACAGCAGCTCTATTACCTTAAAATGGCCTCTGGGAGCAACCTTTCAGATCCTTCTAGCTCAATAGATGCTCAAAATATGTCAGCTTTTGACTCCCAAAATTGAATTAAGTTGACAGTAAAAACTTTGGTTAAACAGTAATCTACAGATTTCATTAGAGACATTACGGCATTGTCTCAACAACCCTCCATTTCATAGGGAGAAAGCTTTTATCTAGGTCTAGATCTAATGACTGTCATTCCACGATCAGTATCAGTAACTGACCTGATCTGACGTATTTTCACTTTGAAAAAATGCCATGTCATGAATAGATCTTGTGAAACAGATCATCAGAGATGATTAAATGTGATGTTTAACTTAGAGTTCAGAGTTTGTTACTTATTGCTGTCTTGTTTAAATTCAACCCAAGTTGTTTATTTATCCAGCATTGAACCAATATAAAACAGAAAACTCACTGTCTAGATTTAGCCACATAGTTAGGTTATAGTGGTGTGAAAAAGTGTTTGCCAATTCCTGATTTCCTCTTTTATTTATTTATTTATTTAGATTTTCTTTTCAGGATTGACACATTTAAGTGTTTCGGAACATCAAACCAATTAAAATATTAGTCAAAGACAACACAAGTAAACACACAATGCAGTTTTTAAATGAAGGTGTTTATTATTAAGGGAAAAAAGGGCCAAACCTAAATGGCCCTGTGTGAAAAAGTGATTGCCCCCCTAAACCTAGTAACTGGTTGGGCCACCCTTAGCAGCAACAACTGCAACCAAGTGTTTGTGATAACTTGTAATGAGTCTTTTACAGCATTGTGGAGGAATTTTAGCCACTCGTCTTTGCAGTTGTAATCCAGCCACATTGGAAAGTTTTTCAGCATGAACGGCCTTTTTAAGGTCATGCCACAGCATCTCAATAGGATTCAAGTCAGGACTTTGACTAGGCCACTCAAGTCTTCATTTTGTTTTTCTTCTGCCATTCAGAGGTGGACTTGCTGGTGTGTTTTTTGATCATTGTCCTGCTGCAGCACCCAAGTTCATTTCAGCTTGAGATCACTAACAGAAGTCCGGACATTCTCCTTCAGGATTTTTTGGTAAACAGCAGAATTCATAGTTCCATTTATCAGAGCAAGTCTTCCAGGTCCTGAAGCAGCAAAACAGCCCCAGACCATCACTACCACCACCATATTTTACTGCTGGTATAATGTTTTTTATCTGAAATGCTGTGTTACTTTTACGCCAGATGTAATGGGACACACACCTTCCAAAGAGTTCAACTTTTGTCTCGTCAGTCCACAGAATGTTTTCCCAAAAGTCTCTGGGATCATCATGATGTGTTTTGGAAAAAAATGAGATGAGCTTTAATGTTCTTTTTGTTCAGAAGTTTTCATTTTGGACTTCGACTCTGCCAGGCAGGCCATTTTTGCCCAGTCTCTTTCTTATGGTGGAGGCATGAATACTGACCTTAATGGATTCAAGTGAGGCATGCAATACTCAATTACTTTCTTTATCAATTGTTCCTGAATTTCTTTGGATCTCGGCATGATGTGTAGCTTTTAAGGATCTTTTGGTGTACTTCACTTTGTCAGGCAGGTCCTATATAAGTGATGTTCTGATTGAGAACAGGTGGGGCAATAATCAGGCCTGGGTGTGTGACAGTGAACTCTGGTGTGATAAACCATAGTTAAGTTGTGTTTTAACAAGGGGGAGCCATCACTTTTTCACACAGGGCCATGTAGGTTTGGACTTTTCTCCATTAATAATAAACACCTTCATTTGACAACTGCATTTTGTGTTTACTTGTGTTGTTTTTGACTAATATTTAAATTGGTTTGATGTTCCAAAACACTTAAGTGTGACAAACATGCAAAAAAATAGGAAATCAGGAAGAGGGCAAACACTTTTTCACACCACTGTATATGTAGAAACTGGCAGTCTGTTTTACTTTAGACTGAGAGAACTGGACTTTATGGGTTCCAATGAACCTAGAGCTGGACATTTACTGTGCCAATTAACTGAACCACAACTCTGTAACCAACAGACATCGCCTCACCAGAAGTGGGATACAAAGCAGCTCTACCTACTGAGTTACTCTATTAATATGAGGTCTGCTGGCTACGATGTTGCATTTTGGTTGCAACTGGTACTGTTAAATCCACGTTTCTCTGTTGTCATGACAAGTACTAAGGGAATGCTCACAAAGGTCTTTTCCAAACACCCACACAGCAAAGACCATCACGAGCTCTTAGAAGAGATCTTACTAGTCAGTGAAAGAGAGCTGTATGGCAACCAAACCACAGACGCCAGCATGAAAATGGTAAATATACAGTGGAGCAAAAAAGTATTTAGTCAGCCCCTGATTATGCAAGTTCTTCTACTTAGAAAGATGAGAGAGGTCTGTAATTTTCATCATAGGTACACTTCAACTATCAGAGACAAAATGAGAAAACAAAATCCAGGAAATCACATTGTGGGATTTTTAAAGAATTTAATTGTAAATCATTGTGGAAAATAAGTATCTGGTCACCCACAAACAAACACGATTCCTCGCTCTCACAGACCTGTATCATCTTCTTTAAGAAGCTCTTCTGTCCTCCACTCGTTACCTGTATTAATGGCACCTGTTAGACCTCGTTATCTGTATAAAAGACACCTGTCCACAGCCTCAAACAGCCAGACTCCAAACTCAAGACCAAAGAGCTGTCGCAGGATAGCAGGACGAAACTTGTAGACCTGTACCAGGCTGGCAAGAGTGAATCTGCAATAGGCAAGCAGGTTGATGTGAATAAATCAACTGTGGGAGCAATTGTAAAAAAATGGAAGGCATACAAGACCATTGATAATCTCCCTCGATCTGGGGCACCACGCAAGATCTCATCCCATGGGGTCAAAATGAGCCTGAGAATTGTGAACAAAAATTCCAGATGAATGACCTGCAGAGAGCTGGGACCAAAGTAACAAAGGCTACCATCAGTAACGCACTACACAGAGAGGGTCTCAGATCTTGCAGTGCCAGGCGTGTTAAAAGAGTGTATGTCCAGGCCCATCTGAAGTTTGCCAGAGAGCATATGGATGATCCTGAAGAGGATTGGGAGAATGTCATGTGGTCAGATGAAACCAACATAGAACTTTTTGGTAAAAACTCAACTTGCCGTGTTTGGAGGAAGAAGAATGTTGAGTTGCACTATACCTACTGTGAAGCATGGGGGTGGAAACATAATGCTTTGGGGCTGTTAAAGGGACAGGACGACTGATTCGTGATAAGAGAAGAATGAACGGGGCCATGTGAGATTTTAAGCCAAAACCTCTTTCCATCAGTGAGAGCATTGAAGATGGAACGTGACTGGGTCTTCCAGCATGACAGTGATCCCAAACGCACTGCTCGGGCAACGGAGTGGCGGCTCCATAACAAGCATTTCAAGGTTCTGGAGTGGCCTAGCCAGTCTCCAGACCTCAACCCCATAGAAAATTTGTGGAGGGAGTTGAAAGTCCATGTTGCCCCAAAACATCACTGCCCTAGAGGAGATCTGCATGGTGGAATGGGCCAAAATACCAGCTACAGTGTGTGCCAACCTGGTGAAGACTTACAGGAAACGTTTTATCTCTGTCATTGCCAACAAAGGTTATGTTACAAAGTATTGAGTTGAACTGTTGTTATTGACCAAATACTTATTTTCCACCATGATTTACAATTAAATTCTTTAAAAATCTTACAATGTGATTTAATGGATTTTTCTCCTCATTTTGTCTCTCATAGTTGAAGTTTACCTATAATACAAATTACAGATCTCTCTCATCTTTCTATGTAGAAGAACTTGCATAATCAGTTGCTGATTAAATACTTTTTTGCCCGACTGTACATTACTAATAAAAACACACAAGACATGCACTAGAAGCTTATAAGAAAAGCCATAACTATTTGCAAAAAACAAGCTTAATGCCAACATAAACCCTAAAATGATTGGGCTGTCGAGCTGTGCAACAAGCCAAGAACAATAATATTGTTAGAGATTTGAATTATAGTGATATTTGATAATATCGGTTATCGGTCCAAAGCTATTCTCCAGTATGGTTGTTGACAGGTGAAATAAATCGACAATTTAGAATGTGCTCTGTTCACTAGGTTTGTTAAGTTGCTTGGAAGAGTCGGCAATTTCAAGCAAACTTCAAAAGTATATGTCAGAATCTCAAATAATTCCTATATTAAATTTGCCAGGCAAAAACTGCATATCAAACAAATAGCTTAATATCACTTTACAACATTTAAAGTAAAAACAATTATTAATCTTTGTCTTTAGGAAGCAATGGAGGCACAGTTTGTGGGAGAGAGTGATGGTCTTAAGTTTTGGCTGACCAGACCTCAAGACTATGAAGAGGTGATGGCAATATCCCAGGGAATCTACTTTGGTGATGACTACCTACCACATCGCTACCATGCCTGGATGGTTGAACCTGACAGATTTGTCATAATTGGCAGGAAAGACGGGAGGCTGGTAAGACAGATTGAAGAGAAAAAAACACTGAGATATAACTTGTGATGTTAACATTTTTATCCAACAAACTAAAGTAGATGAACCTTTGTAATACAAACCCAAATTAGAAAAAGTTGGGATGGTATGGAAAAAGCAAAAGAAAAAAAAATGCAGTGTTCCTTACGTTTACTTCATTTATTACATTTATTTCATTGCAGAGGGTATGAATCCACGATATTTCACTTTTTGTTTGGTCAAGCATATGAGTGATGGCACAGTCTTGGACCACACTTGCCTTATCCCATAGTTCCCATATCACCATGGAATGACGCCGATGACTTCAATCGAGTCTCTCTGCCAGTACATAGCCAGAATTGCACCGGCATCCAAAAAGGCAGGCCAGATTTGGCCCACATTAAATATGGTTGATTTATGTGATTTCGAACGAGTGTTGTCAACAGATTATTCTAAACATGATTTGGTACAAAATCAGTATCCACGAAAGTCTGAGTCTTTGCAAAAGTGGGTAGAGAACCTCCAGCTTGTCAACAAAATTTCTCCTTGGATTTCTAAGGTTCTATCTGGGTTCTGAGTAGTTTTGAAATATTGAGCTTCAAAGATTTTGCATTCCAAATAGCAAAACTGATATGTGGAACAAGTCTCTTCCATACATGAAAAAAACAGACACCCTGAATCTATTTCAATGTGTGGAATATCAAAATCCTATGAACTTTGTAAATGCCTTTTTTTGGAACAGGTCAAATGTAACCTAACTGTAATGCCTAACTTTTATCCGGGTCACCCACTTTACAAACAAAGTAATTCTCAAAGCATTTTTAATAAGAGGTCTGAAAGAACATTTTTGGGATTTGAATGTCGGTTCACCACAGATGTAGCAGAATGAATTTGGACTACTGATGCAGATTCTTGGCATTATATGGTAGATTGTGGGGTATCAGCACAACCTCTAAACACACGAAAACTTTTCAACAGACCTTAAATTAC